>JAKUCM010003448.1:0-27717 GCA_023374145.1 Lepidium sativum
TCTCTTTACTTGTATGACTTAGATGTCTCGTATTCTCGAAAAGTGATTCGATTGATGGGATTTGGTATGATACTTATGAGATCGATGATATCGATGAAATTGATTTTCAAATCTTTCTTCTTAGAACGTGCGGGATCACCACCCCATAGCATGTTGCGCCAGAACCCCGTATTTCTTCTAGACAATCTCCTAATTGTTCCAGAGCAACTAGAAAAAGATTCTTTAACCCAGAAAGAATTCAGTTCAGATGTAGGATACCTATCCAGAAGTTTTCGCAACTCAATCATGTATGATGGAATCATCAAAGATTTGATCTTTTCGAACTCTGTCTGTAACTCACTATAGGCTCGGGAAACAAAGAGAAGATGTGTACGAACGATATATCCAGCAACAAGAAGAAGGAAAAGGATTGAATAGAGGACCTCACGAACATTTGGCGATCTCAGATGTGTCGATATCAATGATGACTCATTATTTCGATGAATCATTTCTTCGGACAGAAGAAGATTATGTAAAGACTTACTAGAAATCTCACTTATCGGATTCCTTTGTGGAAGACACAATTTTTTCTGAAGAATTCGCCATGATATATCTAATCCATGCATAATATCATGAAAAATGGATACAAATTTTTGACTGCTACTTAGTATCCGCAATAGGTCTGAAAAAGTATCTAAAAATATCAAATTTAGATATTTGTACCCTGTCGAAGTAAAGAACCATGGCATATATGTTTGGAATAGATTCCATTTTGAGAGAGTTGAAAAAGCACTATCTCGTTGAAAGGTTCTATCCATCTGCCCTTTGTCAACGCATTTTTTTAGGCAAAGACTCCGTTTTTTCCTCTGTAAATATTTCTCAGAACATGGAGTGTGAATCAAACCCATGTTTGAATTGAAATTGAGATACTGATGCAAGCTCTTCTCTTCTGAATCGGATAGATTCATATCTGAAAGAGTTTGACAATACGTTCTTTCAAAATTGACTCTTTGTCCCTCTATTAGAGGTGTTCCAGAAATGTCTGCAATCGAGTAAATAGCTCTACGAACTAATGGATCGGATCGAATTGGAAAATGGAAAGATTTGTACAAGTTATACCTTTCGTCACCACTTTGTGGAAAATCGTTAGATATGAATATGTTAGATACCTGTGACTCGATTGACGAAGGTGAAATAGTATCTCTCTCCAAAAAAGCATGTTCATGTTTTTTTTTACCACCGCACGAAGAAAATATTTTGTTGTGAATGAACAAGATAGTGAGGAATTGTCCATACGTAAAATCAGAATTATTGAGACGGGCCTTTTCCACATAAAAAGGGAATCTTTTGTTACAATAGAAGCAGAAGTGATGTGGATTATTCAAGAATCGAAGTCGATTTGCTTTAGAAAAAGAAGATATCAATGAACTTCTCTGAAATGGTTTCACGGGATTCAGCCAATTATCTTGATCGTGGGATACGATTGAGAAATAGGAATCCGTGTTATCAAAAGATTTCCTGCGATTCTTTCTAGTATGGAATGAGTCAATCATCCACTTTGGTATCTTATTGAACAAAAATGGTGATATTGTTCCTCCATTGATCAAGAATTTCGATTTTTGAGAAGTATTATGATCATCCAATAAAAAGGGTTTCAATTTTTTCAAATGAACGATTTGAAGACCTATTGATTCTAACAACTGATTGCAGAGTTGATCGTTCGGACCTTTCAATTCATAGATGTGGATCTCAGACCTATGAATGGGGATATTCTCGAAACTCACAAAGAAAAAAGGAAGTGAGTTAGACAAAAAGAGAAGTAACTTGGACAAAAAAAGAAGTAACTTGGACAAAAAGAAACGAAGTAACTTGGACAAAAAGAAACGAAGTGACTTAGACAAATCTTTTTTATCAATAACCTCAGACCAATCAATCGAATATTGATTAATACATAATCGATCGAACACTACTTGAAAACGGCTCTTCCGCTCAGAAACGAAATGTTCCAAATGCTCCTGGAAATTCTTGCTCCCATTGGACCATTTGTATCTATATGCATTAGGATCCCGATTTATGGATCTCTCGGTTCGAGAAAGAAAAATAAGAGGATCGAACCATTTCTTCTGACTCTTTTTCAAATTCGATAAATGTTGGTTGATCGTATCTTTCATTATAGTTCTATGATTCAGAGTATCATTTCCTATTAGATCCCTTTGAATTCCATATTCGAAGTTGCGATCAGGTCTCTTCATTAAAAAGAATCGATTCAATACATTTCTTATGTACCCATAGGGACTATATTGGAATTGGATTTGAATCAGATTTCGGATCAATCTATATTGATTGACTGCCTCCATTATGTTGTTGCTAGCAAATACCACTCTTTTTGGATCTTCCAAATAATTCCCGCAGGAGATCCGGACCCAATTTTTTCTGATCCTTCGATAAAAAGATTCATTTTCTTCATAAAAAATAGGAGGTAGAACCAATAAAGATTTCTTTTCGATTCATCCCTGGAGTTGAAAACCTCCTTCAAGAAATGTCTTTGATCCAATCCGTAGGAATCAATAGAAAAGGCAAATCCCTTATGATACACCAGATCCGGCTCGGTTATTGATAGAGTGAATAGATCTGCCATTTCTTGAAATCTCTCTTCTGACTCAAAATCGTGGCGTAACGTGTATCCCCCCCTCTTCCGTTCATGGAATAGATGAAATAAATCAAAAAATGGATTTTTGTTCAAGAATGAAATCTTATTGGAACTGTCCATATCCAGTTCATCCTTCGGAACCATATCACATCCCAGATCTGATGAAATAGGATGAATTGAGACGGTATTTTGTAAATACGTAATTATCTTGAATATATTAACTATTTCTTTATTTTCCGATCGCCTGGAAGGGACAAAAGAAACATCTTGTTCTTTCTTCAACAATTTCTGATCCCTAGTGGACCTCTCAGTAGGATTCGAACCCAGATGAAGTTCTGACCATCTGTCAGAGAAAAAAGAACGAATGGCTCTTGTAGAATTCCCAAGAAATTCTTCGCTTTCTTCCGGAAGCAGATGATTATTCATTCGCTTCTCACGTTCCGTGAATAGCCGGGCATTGAGGAATATCCAGAAAGGTATTTAGGGAATCGGTCTGATTCTATCTCTCTTCCTTCCGTTTGAATAAAGGAAGGATCCCAAAGAATCGATCTTTCTTTTAGTTGTTGAATCTCTCTTTGATTGATCAATGTGTGATAGTGATATTCCGAATCCTCATTACTAATGGAATCGAAAGGATCTATGAATTGATCAGAAGATCCGTTCAATTGGCTAGAATCCGTTACTTGAACGAAACTAGATCTTGTAGAATCATATTGAATATTTGACGATACGTTTCGTACCTTGCTAAAAAATCTATCCTTGTTTACCAACCACACATTGTCTAACCAAATCCAATTCTCTCTCGATATTTTCCTCAAAAAATCCGATTCGTGCGGACTCTTCCCCCAACTAACGAAGAGATCTTGGTGGAATTGCCACATATGAAATTGAGCACAATTTTGCAAAGAAATAGCCCACTTGTTTCTCGAGAAGAGATGGGAAACATGCTCAATATCATTTGATTGAATAGTTGACCCAGCTCCTTGTTGTTTGAAGAAACCCTCCACTTCAATTGGTATTTTTTCACGAAAAGCAAACATGAGATAACAAATCCAGTCTTTCACTAAGATTTCGAATAGCTGTCCCGAATTCAAGTTGATTATGTTTCGCCTCTTACTCGGAGAAAGACGATCAAACAATTCCCAATCATGGCCCTTGCGGATCGGATCATCCATATAATATACAAAAAGAAACTCCAGATATTTTATATCTTTCTCTTTAAATGAGATATCAATTCCAGCGACGGTTTCATTAGATATCTTACAACAAAAATCCCTCTTTTTTCCGATCCAGTTCCTCCACCACCGCGAACTCCAGTTAGATTCAGGCATGATACACTTTTTAGTTATTGGGAGAACCCAAGTACTCTCTTTCGGATCCCGGAAACAGCTCTCAGAGATCTTTTTTCCTTTTGTAAGATACAGGAGCGAAACAATCAACCTATTGATATTGGAAGACCCAAAAGATTCTTCCGATGTATCATTTCTGGGTCCAATGGAATTCATAGGTATAGGAAGAAGCCCTTTCAAATAGAGATTTTTGCTTTCGACCATATTTCGATTGTTAATACGATATAGAAGGGCCGTCAGATATATCTTTATTAGGCAGTTGTTAGTTAATGATATGATTATGGAAAGTAGCAAGGAACATAAGGAGAACTTGAAACTAAAAAATGAAGATCACGAGAGAGATTTAGAGATTCCAGTCGGTTCAATTACAAGATCACGGGCTAAACAAATCAAGGAGAGCATTTGTAGATTTATTCAAAACCTTTTGGAAAAATAACAACATAACAAATTCATTGGATTTTATAATTGTCAAGTCCAAACAAATTTGAGCCTTCTACAAGTCCAAGAGAAGTCCTAAATCAAGTCTTAAACTCCAGCCCACGAATAGTGACGAATTTGGAAGACTAAAAGATATTTTGGAGGCCAAAAGTTCAAGAGTCCTTCTCATTCAAGTCATAGTAAATTGTGACATGTACTTGTCATTTAGTTAGTAGTCTTTACTCTTCATCTTTAAGACATTCAATAAGTCTAGAGGAATCTCAAGAGTCCTTTCTTTTCTTTATAAACTCATGTAATTCTCATTTGTGAGGGTCCAACTTTTTCTCAATAAATTTGAGAGTGATTCTTTTTTGTTCTTTGTGAACTTTTCGATCTTTCTTAGTGTGTCATATCCAAGATATCAAACTGGTTTATCAAGTGTTTTTCATCACACTTGTCTGGTCATTCCTAGTCATTGGAGTGAAGGGGCGAGTTGAAACAACAACAATGTTTGGTTTAATATACTAAAGGTGGGGCTACTCGAGTCAATATTTCGTGGTTCCACCACCTTGCTTAATTGAAGGTGAGTCGAAACAACAACAATCTTTGGTTTAATATACTAAAGGTGGGGCTACTCGAGTTTTTTTGAAGACCAAAGACTATCCTTACAATTTGGAGTAACAATTCCTTCAGAATTCGGCGTCATTTGGTATCAGAGCACACTTACAAGTTAGTTAATCTTTTCATTTTCTATCTATTCAGCTTCTATCTTTTCTACCTTTCCAAATTCTATCTTTTCATTGTCTATCTCTTCATCTTCTATCTTTTCGTTTTCTACCTTTCCAACTTCTATCTTTTCATCTTCTATATCTTCATCTTCTACCTTTTCATCTTCAATCTTTTGAACTTCTATATGTTCATATTTTCTTCTTAATTAAGTAAAGAAAAAAACAAGAAAAAAAGAATATCTAAAAAAAAGAAAAAAAAAGAAAAGAATAAGGAAAAAAAAGAAAAAAAAACTCTTCATCTTCTATTATTTATATAAAAAAATTTGTGTTCATTGTTTGTTTGCGTACCAAAATCTATCTAAATACTTGAGTTGTGTGATAGTTGTTAGGTCATTGACCCTTGGGGAACGCAAATCAAGGAGTGTTTGATTAGTTCTATAAAAGCATTTTGAGATTCAAAAAGAAAGGAAAAAGGCGTAAGGTTGTAAGAACATTTAAGAGAAAAGCCAATTATTTGAGGAAAAGACTTGTGTGTCAAACAATTGAGAGATTGTGAGATATTTTTCTATTAACGAATATTTTTTTACAGGTTCAAAGTATGTCAAACGACAATAACGACAATCCAGAGGGTGAGCAAATACAAGAAATTCCAAATCTCCAAATTCAATCTTTGATGGGAGAGATGATCCGTTTGTTAGGAGTTGAGATGGAAGCAGACAATAAATGTTTGTATCAAGTTCAATATGAGATAAGACTTAGGCAATAACCTCGGCTGCGTAACGTACAAGAAGATCCACCACCGGCGGAAGTACAAAGAGGCGGTGTTGACTACTATGGTCGAGATGAACACTCATCTAACTCGATTCAAAGGAGACCTAGACGAGTTAGGGAAGAAAGAGGTCAGGCTGAATATAATTTAATGGGACTTAAGCTGAAATTTCCATCATTTCAAGGAAAGAACGATCCAGATGCCTATCTCGAATGGGAGAAAAAGATTGAACTCGTTTTTGATTGTCAAAACTATTTCGAGCTCAACAAGGGACGAATTGCAGCCACTGAATTTTATGATTATGCTATTAATTAGTGCGATCAAGTGGTGACAAGCAGGAGAAGAAATAGAGAAAGACCCATTGAGACTTGGGAAGACATGAAAACCTTGATGAGACGACAGTTCGTTCCTTATCACTATCTCGAGAGTTACATCAAAAACTTAGGATATTGGTGCAAGGCAACCAAAGTGTGGAGGATTATTTTCAAGAGATGGAAATACTTATGATGAGAGCCAATACAGACGAAGATCGTGAGGCTACCATGACCAGATTTCTTAGTGGTTTGAATCGTGAGATCCAAGACCAAGTAGAGATGCAACACTATGTGGAATTGGAAAATATGTTGCATAAGGCTATCTTCGTGGAGCAGCAGGTCAAGAGGAAGGGTAGCACACGCCAAACTTATGGCATGAGTTCTATTACTCAACGTTCTAGCTACTCACGCGAAGATAAAATTGTTCCAAAGCCAAAGTTTAAATCCAAGCCGAATACTAGCTGACAATAGGTCAAAGGTAAAATTGAACCCTCTTATACAAGAAATCTTGATGTGCAATGTTTTAAGTGTCATGGCAGAGGACATTATGCAAATGAATGCTCAAACAAGAGAGCCATAATACTTATAACCAATGGAGAGTGCGAAACCAAAAAAGAAGGGGTTTCACATTCTATGTCATCTCAAGATGAGCTAGAGTTACCTGCAGCCAAAGGTGATCTTTTGGTAGCTAGAAGGTCTTTGAGTGTGCAAGGCAAACTAGAGGAGACTGTGCAGCGTGAGAATCTATTCCACACGCGATGTCTTGTTCTTGATAAGGTGTGTAGTTTTATAATTGATGGTGGGAGCTGTACGAATGCTGTGAGTACTACCGGGATTGATTACTCTAAAACATCCTAAGCCGTATAAGCGTCAATGGTTAAGTGAGTTTGGAAAAATCAAAGTGTCAAAGCAAGTTGTGGTTCCATTTAGCATTGGGAAGTATAAGGACGAGGTGATTTGTGATATTGTGCCAATGGAGGCTGGGCATATTCTTCGTGGGAGACCGTGGTAGTTGTATCGGAAAGTTGTTCATGATGGTTTCACCTACAAGCATTCATTTGGTTATAAGGGAAAAATAGTTACGCTTGTTCATATGACTCCTAATTAGATATACCAAGAGTATTTGCTTATAAAGCAACGTGAGGAGAGAGCTATGAATGACTCAAACATAAAACACCAAAAAGAGAGTGAGATTGAGAGAGAAACACTAAAAAAAAGTGAGCTTAAGATTAAAACACACAAAGAGAGAAAATAGAGAAAACACCAAAATTCTTTTGTGAGGTCAAGTAAGATAAAGGGAGCTTTGGTTTCACAGGAGCCTACATTTATACTTATGTACAAAGAGGTCTTTATGAGTTATACTAACCTTCACTCCGGTTTTCCTAGTGGTATTTCTTCTTTGTTGCAGGATTTTGGAGATGTATTTCTGGATGAGAGCCCTAGTGGTTTACCTTCAATCTGAGGGATTGAGCATCAAATAGACTTTGTACCCGGAGCACCCATTCCAAACCGTCCAACCAATAGAACCAATCCAGAAGAGACCAAGGACTTGCAAAGGCAAGTGAGTGAGGTGATTGAGAAAGGATATATCCGTGAGAGCATGAGTCCATGTGTCATGCCCATTTTACTAGTTCCTAAGAAGGATGAAACTTGGTGCATGTATGTTAATTGTAGATCCATCAGTAATATCACAGTAAAGTATAGACACTTATTTCCTCGCTTAGATGATATGTTAGATGAGCTGCATTGTTGTTGTGTATTTTTTAAAATTTATCTTAAGAGTTGATTTCACCAAATTCGAATAAAAGAGGGTGATGAATGAAAAATAATTTTTAAAACAAAACATGGTCTTTATGAGTGGTTAGGCATGCCTTTTAGATTAACTAATGCACCCAGCACGTTCATGAGGTTAATGGACCATGTTTTGAGACATTTTATTGGTTTGTTTGTGCTTGTCTACTTTGATGATATTCTGCTTTTTAGCAAAAGTTTGGAAGAGCACAATGAGCATTTGAAATCGGTTTTAGGTGTACTAAGAAAGGAAAAACTATATTATAACTTGAAAAATTGTACTTTTTGTTCGGATAACCTTGTGTTTCTAGGATTTGTTGCAAGTAAACAGGGCATTTAAGTAGACGAGGAGAAAGTGAGAGCAATCCGAGAATGGCTAAGTCCCAAAACCGTAGGAGAAGTTTGAAGTTTACATGGCCTTCCTGGATTATATAGACGGTTTCTTCGTGATTTTAGCGTTATTGCTGCCCCACTTACTGAAGTGATCAAGAAAGATGTTGGATTCAAATGGGGAGAAGCTCAAGAGAATGCGTTCCAATGATTTGAGGAGAAACTCACCAATGCACCACTTTGATCTTTGCCTAACTTTCTTGAAACATTTGAGATTGAATATGATGCATCAGGTGTAGGCATTGGAGCTGTGCTTATGCAAGAGAAGAAGCCAATCACTTACTTTAGTTATAAGCTTGAAGGGGCAACTCTAAACTATCCGACTTATGACAAGGAGTTGTATGCTTTGGTTAGAGCTTTGCAAACATGGCAGCACTATCTTTGGCTAAAGAAGTTTGAGATTCATATGGATCATGAGTCTTTGAAACACTTGAAGGGTCAACAGAAACTAAACAAATGAGATGCTCGTTGGATGGATTTTATAGAAACGTTTCCTTATGTCATACGGTATAAGCAAGGAAAGGAAAATGTTGTGGCTGATGCGTTATAAAGAAGATATGCACTACTATCTACTCTTGATGCTAAGGGTCTTGGTTTTAAGCACATTAAAGAGTTATATGAAACATGCGTATGGAAAGTTCTATCTTCATTAGGGTTTTCTATTATATATAAATAAATAGTGCATTCCTAATTGTTCTTTGAAAGATCTTTTGGTTAGGGAATCACATGGAGGAGGCCTTATGGGACATTTTGGCGTCTCCAAGACCATGACTGTTCTAAAAAAAGATTTCCATTGGCCGCATATGAAAAGATATGTAGAACGAATTTGTGCGAGGTGTGTTACTTGTAAGCAAGCTAACAAAGGAAGGTGTGGGAAGAGTTTTACACTCGGAGACTTAGTTTGGATTCACATGAGGAAGGAACGATTTCCAGCTCAAAGGAAGTCTAAGCTAATGCCAAGGGCCATTGAGCCATTTCGAGTCTTGGAAAAGATCAATTAAAACGCCTACAAGATAGACTTGCCAAGTGAGTACAAAATCTGTTCTAGCTTTAACATTTATGACTTGATTCCTTTTAATGCAGATGAACCTGATTTGAGGTCAAATCATTTTCAAGAGGAAGGGGATGATATGATGATGGAATGCGGCAAGGAAGCTAAGGGTAACTTGGAGCTAAGAAATGAAGATCACGAGAGAGCTTTGGAGATTCCAGTCGGTCCAATTACAAGATCACGGGCTAAACAAATCAAGGAGAGTATTTGTGGATTTATTCAAGATCTTTTGGATAAAGAACAACATAAGGAATCCATTTGACTTTATACTTGCCAAGTTCAAACCATTTTGAGCCTTCTACAAGTCCAAGAGAAGTCATAAATCAAGTCTTAAACTCCAGCCCACGAATAGTGACGAATTTGGAAGACTAAAAGATATTTTGGAGGCCAAAATTTCAAGAGTCCTTCTCATTCAAGTCATAGTAAATTGTGACATGTACTTATCATTTAGTTAGTAGTCTTTACTCTTCATCTTTAAGACATTCAATAAGTCTAGAGGAATCTAGAGAGTCCTTTCTTTTCTTTATAAACACATGTAAATTTCATTTGTGAGGGTCCAACTTTTTCTCAATAAATTTGAGAGTGATTCTCTTTTGTTCTTTGTGAACTTTTTGATCTTTCTTAGTGTGTCATATTCAAGGTATCAAACTGGTTAATCAAGTGTTTTTCATCACACTTGTGTGGTCATTCCTAGTCATTGGCGTGAAGGGGCGAGTCGAAACAAAAACAATCTTTGGTTTAAATACTAAAGGTGGGGCTACTCGAGTTTTTTGAAGACCAAAGACTATCCTTACAATTTGGAGTAACAATTCCTTCAGAATTCGGCGTCATTTGGTATCAGAGCACACTTCCAAGTTAGTTAATCTTTTCATTTTCTATCTATTCATCTTCTATCTTTTCTACCTTTCCAAATTCTATCTTTTCATTCTCTATCTCTTCATCTTCTATCTTTTCATTTTCTACCTTTGCAACTTCTATCTTTTCATCTTATATATCTTCATCTTCAATCTTTTGAACTTCTATATGTTCATATTTTCTTCTTAATTAAGTAAAGAAAAAAAAACAAGAAAAAAAGAATATCTAAAAAAAAAGAAAAAAAAAGAAAAGAATAAGGAAAAAAAAGAAAAAAAACTCTTCATCTTCTATTATTTATATAAAAAAATTCGTGTTCATTGTTTGTTTGCGTACCAAAATCTATCTAAATACTTGAGTTGTGTGATAGTTGTTAGGTCATTGACCATTGGGGAACACAAATCAAACAGTGTTTGATTAGTCCTATAAGAACATTTTGAGATTCAAAAAGAGAGGAAAAAGGCGTAAGGTTGTGAGAACATTTAAGAGAAAAGCAAATAATTCGAGGAACGGACTTGTGTGTCAAACAATTGAGAGATTGTGAGATATTTTTCTATTAACGAATATTTTTTTACAGGTTCAAAGTATGTCAAACGACAATAACAACAATCCGGAGGGTGAGCAAATACAAGAAATTCCAAATCTCCAAATTCAAGCTTTGATGGGAGAGATGATCCGTTTGTTAGGAGTTGAGATGGAAGCAGTCAATAAATGTTTGTATCAAGTTAAATATGAGATAAGACTTAGGCAACAACCTCAACTGCCTAACGTACAAGGAGATCCACCACCGGCGGAAGTACAAAAAGGCGCGGTGTTGACTACTATGGTCAAGATGAACACTCATCTAACTCGAGTCAAAGGAGACCTAGACGAGCTAGGGAAGAAAGAGGTCAGGCTGAATATCATTTAAGGGGACTTGAGCTGAAAATTCCATCATTTCAAGGAAAGAACGATCCAGATGCCTATCTCAAATGGGAGAAAAAGATTGAACTCGTTTTTGATTGTCAAAACTATTTTGAGCTCAACAAGGTGCGAGTTACAGCCACTGAATTTTATGATTATGCTATTAATTAGTGGGATCAAGTGGTGAAAAGCAGGAGAAGAAATAGAGAAAGACCCATTGAGACTTGGGAAGACATGAAAACCTTGATGAGACGACGGTTCGTTGCTAGTCACTATCTCGAGAGTTACATCAAAAACATAGGAGATTGGTGCAAGTTAACCAAAGTGTGGAGGATTATTTTCAAGAGATGGAAATACTTATGATGAGAGCCAATACAGACGAAGATCGTGAGGCTACCATGACCAGATTTCTTAGTGGTTTGAATCGTGAGATCCAAGACCAAGTAGAGATGCAACACTATGTGGAATTGGAAAATATGTTGCATAAGGCTATCTTCATGGAGCAGCAGGTCAATAGGAAGGGTAGCACACGTCAAACTTATGGCATGAGTTCTATTACTCAACGTTCTAGCTACTCACGCGAAGATAAAACTGTTCTAAAGCCAAAGTTTGAATCCAAGTCGAATACTAGCAAACAATAGGTCAAAGGTAAAGGTGAGCCCTCTTTTACAAGAAATCGTGATGTGCAATGTTTTAAGTGTCATGGCAGGGGACATTATGCAAATGAATGCTCAAACAAGAGAGCCATAATACTTATAGCTAATGGAGAGTACGAAACCGAAAAAGAAGTGGTTTCAGATTCTTTGTCATCTCAAGATGAGCTACAGTTACCTGCAGCCAAAGGTGATCTTTTGGTATCTAGAAGGTCTTTGAGTGTGCAAGATAAACTAGAGGAGAACGTAAAGCGTGAGAATCTATTCCACACGCGATGTCTTGTTCTTGATAAGGTGTGTAGTTTTATAATTGATGGTGGGAGCTGTGCGAATGTTGTGAGTACTACACTTTTGGAGAAACTAGGATTGATTACTCTAAAACATCCTAAGCCGTATAAGCTTCAATTGTTAAGTGAGTTTGGAAAAATCAAAGTGTCAAAGCAAGTTGTGGTTCCATTTAGCATTGGGAAGTATAAGGACGAGGTGATTTGCGATATTGTGCCAATGGAGGCTGGGCATATTCTTCTTGGGAGACCGTGGCAGTTTGATCGGAAAGTTGTTCTTGATGGTTTCACCAACAAGTATTCATTTGGTTATAAGGGAACAATTGTTACACTTGTTCCTATGACTCCTAATGAGATATACCAAGAGTATTTGCTTATAAAGCAACGTGAGGAGAGAGCTATGAGTGACACAAACACAAAACACCAAAAAGAGAGTGAGATTGAGAGAAAAACACTAAAAAAAAGTGAGCTTAAGAGTAAAACACACAAAGAGAGAAAAGAGAGAAAACACCAAAATTCTTTTGTGAGGTCAAGTAAGATAAAGGGAGCTTTGGTTTCACATGAGCCTATATTTATACTTATGTACAAAGAGGTCTTTATGAGTTATACTAACCTTGACTCCGGTTTGCCTAGTGGTGTTTCTTCTTTGTTGCAGGATTTTGGAGATGTATTTCCGGATGAGAGCCCTAGTGGTTTACCTTCAATCTGAGAGATTAAGCATCAATAGACTTTGTACCCGGAGCACCCATTCCAAACCATCCAGCCTATAGAACCAATCTGGAAGAGACCAAGGACTTGCAAAGGATATATCCGTGATAGTATGAGTCCATGTGTCATGCCCGTTTTACTAGTTCCTAAGAAGGATGAAACTTGGTGCATGTATGTTAATTGTAGATCCATCAGTAATATCACAGTAAAGTATAGACACTTATTTCCTCGCTTAGATGATATGTTAGATGAGCTGCATTGTTGTTGTGTATTTTTTAAAATTTATCTTAAGAGTTGATTTCACCAAATTCGAATAAAAGAGGGTGATGAATGAAAAATAATTTTTAAAACAAAACATGGTCTTTATGAGTGGTTAGGCATGCCTTTTAGATTAACTAATGCACCCAGCACGTTCATGAGGTTAATGGACCATGTTTTGAGACATTTTATTGGTTTGTTTGTGGTTGTCTACTTTGATGATATTCGGTTTTAGGTGTACTAAGAAAGGAAAAACTATATTATAACTTGAAAAAGTGTACTTTTTGTTCGGATAACCTTGTGTTTCTAGGATTTGTTGCAAGTAAACAGGGCATTTAAGTAGACGAGGAGAAAGTGAGAGCAATCCGAGAATGGCTAAGTCCCAAAACCGTAGGAGAAGTTTGAAGTTTACATGGCCTTCCTGGATTATATAGACGGTTTCTTCGTGATTTTAGCATTATTGCTGCCCCACTTACTGAAGTGATCAAGAAAGATGTTGGATTCAAATGGGGAGAAGCTCAAGAGAATGCGTTCCAATGATTTGAGGAGAAACTCACCAATGCACCACTTTTATCTTTGCCTAACTTTCTTGAAACATTTGAGATTGAATATGATGCATCAGGTGTAGGCATTGGAGCTGTGCTTATGCAAGAGAAGAAGCCAATCACTTACTTTAGTTATAAGCTTGAAGGGGCAACTCTAAACTATCCGACTTATGACAAGGAGTTGTATGCTTTGGTTAAAGCTTTGCAAACATGGCAGCACTATCTTTGGCTAAAGAAGTTTGAGATTCATACAGATCATGAGTCTTTGAAACACTTGAAGGGTCAACAGAAACTAAACAAATGAGATGCTCGTTGGATGGATTTTATAGAAACGTTTCCTTATGTCATACGGTATAAGCAAGGAAAGGAAAATGTTGTGGTTGATGCGTTATAAAGAAGATATGCACTACTATCTACTCTTGATGCTAAGGGTCTTGGTTTTAAGCACATTAAAGAGTTATATGAAACATGCGTATGGAAAGTTCTATCTTCATTAGGGTTTTCTATTATATATAAATAAATAGTGCATTCCTAATTGTTCTTTGAAAGATCTTTTGGTTAGGGAATCACATGGAGGAGGCCTTATGGGACATTTTGGCGTCTCCAAGACCATGACTGTTCTAAAAAAAGATTTCCATTGGCCGCATATGAAAAGAGATGTAGAACGAATTTGTGCGAGGTGTGTTACTTGTAAGCAAGCTAACAAAGGAAGGTGTGGGAAGAGTTTTACACTCGGAGACTTAGTTTGGATTCACATGAGGAAGGAACAATTTCCAGCTCAAAGGAAGTCTAAGCTAATGCCAAGGGCCATTGAGCCATTTCAAGTCTTGGAAAAGATCAATTAAAACGCCTACAAGATAGACTTGCCAAGTGAGTACAAAATCAGTTCTAGCTTTAACATTTATGACTTGATTCCTTTTAATGCAGATGAACCTGATTTGAGGTCAAATCATTTTCAAGAGGAAGGGGATGATATGATGATGAAATGCGGCAAGGAAGCTAAGGGTAACTTGGAGCTAAGAAATAAAGATAACGAGAGAGCTTTGGAGATTCCAGTCGGTCCAATTACAAGATCACGGGCTAAACAAATCAAGGAGAGTATTTATGGATTTATTCAAGATCTTTTGGATAAAGAACAACATAAGGAATCCATTTGACTTTATACTTGCCAAGTCCAAACCATTTTGAGCCTTCTACAAGTCCAAGAGAAGTCCTAAATCAAGTCTTAAAGTCCAATCCATGAATAGTGACAAATTTGGAAGACTAAAAGATATTTTGAAGGTCAAAAGTTCAAGAGTCCTTCTCATTCAAGTCATAGTAAATTGTGATATTTACTTGTCATTTACTTAGTAGTCTTTATTCTTCATATTTAAGACATTCAATAAGTCTAGAGGAATCTAGAAAGTCATTTCTTTTCTTTATAAACTCATGTAATTATCATTTGTGAGGATCCAACTTTTTATCAATAAATTTGAGAGTGATTTTCTTTTGTTCTTTGTGAACTTTTCGATCTTTCTGGGTGTGTCATATCCAAGAGATCGAACTGGTTTATGAAATGTTTTCCAACAAACTTGTGTGGCCATTCCTAGCAATTGGCGTGAAGGGACAAGTCAAAACAGCAACAATCTTTGGTTTAATATACTAAAGGTGGGGGCTACTTGAGTTAACATTTCGTGGTTCCACCACCTTGCTTAATTAAAGTTGCGTTGAAACAACAAAATTTTTAGGTTTGACATACCTAAGGTTGTGGTTACTCAAGTTCTTTGAAGACCAAGGAATATTCTTTACAACTTGGAATGACGATTACTTCGGGATTCTGTGTCAGTTTAGTTTTTTTTAACAAATAAATAACCATATAATCGATAATAAAATCTGATCCATAGCTTAACTTCTCCAAATTAGAGCAAGATGAAATTTGAAATAACCACTTCATACTTACCTAATAGCAAGCCAATTAGATCATCTATTTTCGACTTGTTTAGCCTTTTAAAAAACTTTATTTTATATTTGTTATATTTAATTGAAATAATTTATATTTTTGTATATATAATTTTCAAATAATTTCCAAATGATCATTAATATTAATATATTTAACACACAAATATAAATCAAATATATGAAATTACGATTTAAATCATAAATGTACCATATAGCTTAAATATCAATTTAGATATTTTGTTGGGTTCGATTATCTATTTTGCTTCGGATTTCGTACCTCTAAATCAACATATTGAAAAGGATATAACAACTTAAATGACCACAATTTAGAAGACAATTAAAACTTTTAAATCTCGTATTATAATAAGGTATATTCCTAGTTAGAATAATAAAACTCAAAACAGTAGGATTTTATATCTTTGTATGAAACTTCAAAGATAAAATGCATTTAATAGTTAAACTCTTAAATACTAGAATTTTATTTGTGATTTGATTTCAATTCAAGTCCAAGTTCTATATTTTGAGTACATGAATTTAAAATCTATTTGGATATTTTGTTGGGTTCAGTTAAGGATATATTCCTAGTTAAGAATAATAAAACTCAAAACAGTAGGCTTTTATGTCTTTTTATCCATATTTTTTAAGTTAACATGATGAAGCATTATTTAAGTAATTATTATATATATGAGCATCCTTTATATAATTAAAAATTAATTTTTTGAAAACACAACATTTATTTATGTATTAGATTTGTTATTAGACAAAATTATGAGTTGTTTTGTTACATTTATAAATATAAAATATATACATACACTCGAATAACATGATTACTAAGGTACATTTAGTTATTAAGTTTGTTACGTAATAACATGAAAATTCAAGAACTTCATAACCAATATTATTATATTTGAAATTATATGTATGTAACAACAGTATCATTGAAAATTCAATTAATATAGAATATTTCTTTAATATGTTTATTGGTAATATCTAATAGACTATATGTTCATTAACTTTAGGTCATAGGTAGCACAAATTTTTTCTGTTATTAACTTTCACATAATCTTTTAGTATGGTTTATAGGTAAAATTTATATCATATTTCCTTTTATATTTCTTATAGTTTGCTATAATTAATTTTACTATTTTTATATTTTGATATGATTTCTTTCACAGATATATCTATATTATCAGACTAATGGAATGAATTATTTTAGATTTATGAGATTCAAAATCACATTTAAATTATAGTCTAATTCTTATGAAAGTATTTTCAATGAAGAAATTTTTATAAATGAATTGTATATGAGAAATAAATTATTCGAAACTATATATAAATTTTGTACATTTATACGTCTTCAATATTTATACAATCCTATTTTAAATAAAGATTTTTTAATTATATATATATATATATATTATTAAAATCTATTATATACATTGATGTTTGAATTATGTGTGTACTTTGAGAAAATATGCTAAGACTCTCCAAAGAGGTTTATTTTTTGTTATTATGTTATGTTTTATTATTTTATGTTATTATGTTATGTTTCAAACAAATTCCATTATGTTTAAATTATAAAATAGTTTTCTTTTGTATTTATTTTAGTTAGGAAATAATTTATAATAACATATAATAAAAAATAGTTTATAATAACGAGTTTATGAATCTAAATGAACATATATCTCGAAATTAAATAAACATGTATATAAAAATTAAAATGAATACAATATAAAAAACCATAATTTTGAACAACTTTTGACAATAGTAAATTATTAAGTTCATGGATCGAAATAACTGAAAAATATATAGAATATAACTATATATTTTTATGTGTGAAACATATATTTATATTATTTCTTTCATTTTATATTTCCATTATCTCATGATATTACTTAAAATATTTACCAGTTTTATTTGTAATTGATATATTAAGACTGAATTTCTCAATTTATTATACTAATTTTTATAAGTACATTTTTAAAAATTACTTACTTATTAGTAAAAAAACATTCGTCATTTTTCAAAAGAATTCATTTTTATTTTAAATTATAAAATAGTTTTTTTATTGATTTTATTAGAAAATAATTTACAATATACATAAAATAATGATAATATTTCATGATAATGGATTTAAAATCTAAATGAATACATGTCTCAAAATCTAAATTAACACGTGTCTTAAACCTAAAATAAATACGGGTCTATCAATCTAAATGAATACGGGTCTAAAAATTTAATGAACAAGGGTTTAAAAACTTAACACAAGTAAAAAATTTATATACGTACATTGTAAATTAGTGTATCAAAATTTTAGTAATCAGAGATCGGAAAATATATTTTTTGTACAACACGAACTGTCGTTGTAAACTAATTTTTGTTTGATTAAATATATGTAAAATAAATAAATTTATATATACAAACTAAAGCATAAAATAAGAAAGAACAACTAATATCACATATAATTATAATTTATAAATATAAATAACAATAAACATAAAAATTAAAATTTTATTTTGTTATAGATATAATTTTGGGTTAAGAACCAGATAGGGAGATAGTAAAGTGGCCGAGGCGAAAGGGGTTTCTCCGTCGAGGGAAGGAGGTTCCATTTTCGCTTTATGCATTTCAAACTTTTTTGAAGAAGAAGGTTTTAGGAGAGTCTCATCGGTAAGGTTTGTCCCATTTTGGTTTAGCTTTGATTTTCTTAGCGTTTAGTTTGAGTAAGGATGGTGTCGCAAAAGATTTCATTTCTAAATCTCACTGTTGATTATCAATCTCACTGTTGATCTAGGGTTCCAAGGGAACATTTTAGTTGATCGTAATCTTTGTTATGACAATCTGGATATCATAATTAGTCTAATCTATTGCCAATCACTTCAGGGAAATGAAACCATGTTTTGTGAGAACATTACTTTCACAAATAAAGGTCTCATCTTGATCATGAATTGTGATTCTCTGGTAATCAGAGAGAAAAACATTGGGTTATGGATGTTTCAGTTTTTCTATACCTTATTTACACATCATGATCAATGTATATTCTCTGAATCGCAGAAGAGTATGTCATTAGCTGCTGTTTGCAATTTTGAAAGTTTTGGAGCTTTGAATACACTAAGGTCATGTTCTTTTCGCGGTCGCTGGCAACAATGACCAACGAGAACGACTGATTTATGTTTTTTCGCAATCGTTAGTCTAGCAATCAATCGCAGCGATCGTTGCTAGCGACCAACGATCATAATTTTGAGTTGCTAATTTTCTAGCGATTCTTATCATAATTTTGGCGACTGATATGTTATTTTATCACTTTAACCTTAATTTTAAAAATAATTACAATCGAACCAAAAAAACTAATATTGGTATTCTCGTTCTTTGCCTCTCAACTTCTTCTCTTCAATGGTGATTTCTTCTCTCTACGGAAAAAATCTACAAATGTAAGGTTCAAATCTCTCTTTTGAATTTCTCTAATTTGAAGCTCGATTTCATGTTATGGATTTCGAATCTCACTTGTATATTCTTCTATCAAATTGGTGAAATTATGGTTTATGGTTTTGAATTTTTCTTCAATATATCATTCCATCACATTACTAGTTATAATCTATGTATTGGTTGCATATATCGTTGGTCCATAAACAAAATACCCATTTGTTGATTTTGAGTTGAAGAGTTGCTCTCCGCCGTGCCGTGCTCGTCCCTCGCGGTTGAGTCAGTAATGTGTGTAGCTACGGTAATACCTTGTATCTATTTTCAAGTCATGTTAGTGTGATGAAAATACTTGTCTGAGATATTAAGATTTTTGTTTGTTGAAGCTTATCTTTTGTGATAGAATTTGTTACCTTTCTGATCATTATTTCAATAGTATCATACTGCAACCAAAGTTGATTCCATGTTGAAACTAGTTCTTATAAGGAATTTGTTCTTTGTTCGTGGCCCTATTCACAACTTTTCTTAATAACCATATATTTCTGTAGCGTATATGATTATATTACACTACAACTAATAGCAATATCACCATTGATTCATTATTGTTGAGTTTGTGTCGAACAGTCTTTTACACTCTTCTTTTATGTCTATTTTTTGGTGTCTGATGTAAGGTAAGAATTTATGTTTCTTAAAGCCGTAAGATTTTTGATGTGACTGTCACATTTTCTGAGAGTAAGTCCAAACCTAGTTTTCAGGTACATTAAATTTACTTTAATGTCTTGCTTCTTCTCTATTGCAGGTTTTGAGAAGAACCACCTTACTTTCAAAACCAAGAAACAGGAAGAGCACGAGACAACCCCGAAGAAGAAGAAACAGGTTTCTTTCTTCCCCATCTCATCAGAAAAGTTTTGTTCTATCTCTGTTAGCAGTTGAACATAACGCTTTTATGAATTGTAGATTCCAGATATTGGATTATCGTGTATTGATTTTAATGCTAGAACAGAGGATTAAGTAATAAAAAAGACAAACCATTTTGTTGAGCTTTGTGTCTGAATTTCTCAATTTTGGTAGCATTCTTGTTTCATATGAATTCATGTACTGTGGTTTTGGTACTTTGGTTTGTCACGCTAGTCAGAGAGATTAATTCATTGGTTTTACATTTTACTGTTTAAATATCAAAATTTGCTAACAAAGTGAAAGAAAAAAGAGTTTGAAATGTTCAAATGACACTTGTTTTGAAAAAAAATCAGTTTGACACCATTAAGGAGTGAGGAGTAATGGGTACATAGGTATTTTGTTTGTGGTTACATATTCTAGAATCCTAACCATATCTGAAGAATAATGTATTGATTGAGTAGATTTTTGGTTTTACATTATGTATATGTACCGAGACAACATATTTGGACAAAATGAACATTGTAAGTGATTTTTTGACAATCTAGAAAATAAAATTGAATGAATTTGTGTATGTTTTTATTGAACTTAGAACTGGACGGATGAGGAATGTCGCTATTTTCTCCTATTGTGTATGGATGAGAAAAAGAAAAGGGAACAAATCTAAGACATGACTGAATTTCATTGCAAAAGAGTATATCATACTGAAGTTTCAAGAGAAATTCGGGAAAAAATATGTTTGGGAAAATTATAAGAATAAGTATGATGTTCGTAGAAGACTTTACCAAAGAGTGAAGAAGTTTATTCATAATATAACTGGTTTCGG
This sequence comes from Lepidium sativum, assembly GCA_023374145.1. Classification (NCBI taxonomy): domain Eukaryota; kingdom Viridiplantae; phylum Streptophyta; class Magnoliopsida; order Brassicales; family Brassicaceae; genus Lepidium; species Lepidium sativum. The sequence continues at coordinate 20,720 of JAKUCM010003448.1, forward strand.
TTATGATGCTATGGGAAGATTAGAGATGTCTGATGACTGGTGGAATGAGCGAATAAAGGTTAGTACAATTTTGATTATATGATTCTAATAAAATGCTTATTTTGCGATGTTTATAGGAATGGCCAGATGCTAGGAAGTACAAAAACAAGCTGATTCCCAACATGGATGTGTATGAAGAGGAGTTTGGTGTTGTTTTTATCACTGAAGCAGAAGATTAGAGCACTCAGCAACGAGAAACCAATTTAGATTTGAGGGTGGGTGCAAAAAATGAGGAAGAAGTTCAATCTTTTGGTAATGATATTTGACAACCACCAATATCAGGAACACTAAGTAGAGGTGAAAGCTAAGGGTCAAAAAGAAAGTGTAAGGATATTGACATGGTCAATGAGACTTGTGCTCCTCATACTGCCATTCTTGCGCGGAAGAATGAAATAATGGAACAGATGAAAGTGGTAGATATTTTGAGCGGATTGCCTGGGATAAGAAAGTGGTCACCTTTCTACCACGCATCACTTATGTTTCTCTTATCTGATGTAGTAAACCGACATGGTCTTGTAGCATTTAATACTCCAGCAGACCATATCTCATATCTAGAGAGTATGATTGGGGTTAATCTTGATGATTGATAATTAAGTAACTTTGTTTTTAGATTATGACCACTGACTTTTGTGTTGTTTAATGACTATTTTAGTGTTATTTTGATTTTCTAAATGACTTTGTTATGGTATTAGTAAAGCAGTATCCGCCTTAATATATTGCTTACATTGTGTCTTGATATTTCTCTTTTACATTTTACGCCACTTTCTCTTTACTTTATATTTCTTTCAATGTTTATCATGGTGTTCCAAATGATTAGATGGATGTTAGATGATAATGATGACCATGATCATGAGGGATTTTTGTTAAGTATGGTTAATACTGAGATATTGGTCCATAGAACTGATAGAGGTGCGGATGGCGTCATGTTCAACAACTTATGCATAGATATGATCAGCAGTGTTATGATATTATACAAATGAACTAGTGAACATTTGAAGCATTGTGTACGATGCTAAAGACATAATATTGTTTATAAGAGACTCACAATGTCTATCTTGAAGAGGGAGTAGCAATGTTTCTTGAAGTAGTTGGTCATGGTAAGACAATGAGAAGTATTGCTCAGAGATATCAACGAGCTCTGAATACAGTAAAAAGACAGTTTTATGAGGTTTTGAGTGTTGTCCTCAGGTATGCAGCAGATTCAATAAAACAAGTAGAAGGCAAGCTCACAAGGGTAATCCCATTTTTGAGGAATTATACTCGATATTGGCCATATTTTATGGACTGTATTGGAGCACTTGATGGAACACATATCTCACTTGCATTCCCAATAGAAATGCAGAAGCATACAGAGGTAGAAAATCATAGCCTACAATCAGTGTTCTCGTTATATGTAACTTTGAGATGATATTCATATATGCATATGTCAGTGTCCCAGGCAGAGCACATGATTTGTGCAAAAAACGAAGCTTCTTTTCCATATCCACCAAATGGATAGTATTATCTGGTTGAATCTGAATATCCCACAAGGACTGGATACCTTGGACCACATCGTAGGGTTAGATATCATCTTGATCAATTTTTTTGTAGGGGAAGACCACCATCAAACATGCGAGAATTGTTCAACCGGAACATTTAGGTTTAAAATCAGTAAGTGAGCGGATATTTGGAGTATGGAAAGCAATATAGAGAATTTTAGACTGTAAACATCATAAATATGATTTGGCTAGGTGGATAAATATTATAACAGCAATAATGGCACTACCTAACTTTGTCCGTGATTCACATAAAGAGGATCATGATTTTTTATATTGGCAGACAGTAGAACACTATCATACTCATGGTAATGAAGGAGGTGGAGATGATGATGATGATGATGTTGATGATGAACATACAACATATGAGCCGATAGGCGATAGAGTTATGGAAGGATTGCGAGACACACTCACAGATTAAATTGGAAGAGGACCCCGACTACCTTACAAAAAAAATTTCATCTATTTTTTCTAAAATATTTGTTATGTTGACTTGCATCTAAATTTTATATTTATATTGTGATGTCTTATATAACTATTTTTGTTTTTAAAATTTATAGTATTACATTCTACATTACTTTTAAATTATAACTTATAATTTATCTTTTTGGTAAGTTTCATTATTAGAAATTTTTAAAAATTACTAAACAATTTTTTTTGTTTTGATATATAGTTGCATATTGATTTTTATTATAAATTATATAAAATTAAAAATTGAAATAAAAATTATAAAATAATCACTAGTCGCTTGTGACTATAAAAATAACAACAGAGTGATAAGTCGACTGGTCGCTAGTGATTGCAAAAATAACAACACAGTGAAGTTGCAGCGAGTGATCACGATTGCTAAAAATACATAAAACCGAAATTCGGATTGCTGTTGCTAGTTGCCAACGACCACGAAAAGAACAAGGCCTAAGTCTATATAGACTTGTAATTTGGAATGTATATCGAATTCATATTCCTAAGAGATCATCAACCTTCAGTGAACGTGTGTATCTCTTTTGGAAACTTTGAAGTTAGTAAGATTTCCAAGCAGGGAAATTGTGAGTTTTGACTATTTCCCTTTTAACTCCTTACTATAACTCAAAGTGTAATGAGAAGTCTGTACACTATTCGAAACTTAGATGGTTTAAAATCTAAGTATAGCTTGAGATTTAGTTTTCCATTTACTTTACACTCTTCTTATTGGAATCTAATAGTTGAGCTAGATTGTGTTTCAAAGCTGATCATATTTGCTCTGAGACATTGAAGAGAGAACAAATTTGAGAAGATATTTTTGATTCGAAGTTTGTTGTACAAGGACGCTCTGCTCCGCCCAATTTCTCTTATGCTACATATTACCGTCTTTGTAATATCGACCAGGTTTTTTAGGATCCGCACACATGATGGTAGTCTTGATAAAGCCCACATCCCTTGCTTTTACTCACCTCCAAGTACTAAAAATATCCCATACGCAAACCACGCGTAGGTATCTCTCGTAGAATTGGTTCCATCAGGGTCTAACTGTGTGTGGATGGGCCCAAATTTTTATAGTAATTATCAAAGCTTCGAGATACTCAGTAGATTTGTTCCGTGCTTGGAGAATTTAAAAAAAAAGTGCGCGGTTGATTGAACCCTCAAGTACGTGGTGACACGATTTTCCTATGATCTTCACTTTAGAAGAAGTTGAGAGAATAGATCTGGCTTGGTCTAGATCACAAAGATGAAGAAGAAGCTAAGATGGATCATTACCTCGAACGAAGGATGTAGAAGGCCTTCTATATTTCGTTGCTCTTTGGATATAACGCACCAAAAATAGAACAAATTTGAGAAGACATTTTTGATTTGAAGTTTGTTGTACAAGGACGCTCTACTCCGCCCAATTTCTCTTATGCTACTCATTACCGTCTTTGTAATATTGACCAGGTTTTGTAGATGCCGCACACATGATTGTAGCCTTCATAAAGCCCACATCCCTTGCTTGTACTCACCTCTAAGTACTGAAAATATCCCACACTTAAACCACGCGTAGGTATATCTGGTACAACCAGTTCCATCAGGGTTTAACTGTGTGTGGATGGGCCCATTTTTATAGCAATTATCAAAGCTCTCAGATACTCAGCAGATTGTTCCGTGCTTGTAGACATTTTTAAAAAAAATGGGCGGTAGATTGAACTCTCAAGTACGTGGTGAAGAAACTGAGATGGGTCATTAGGTCGCACGAAGGATGTAGAAGGCCTTCGATATTTCGTTGCTCTTTGGATATTACGCACCAAAGAGAGAACAAATTTGAGAAGACATTTTTGATTCGAATTTTGTTGTAAAGGACGCTCTGCTCCGCCCAATTTCTCTTGTGCTACATATTACCGTCTTTGTAATATCGACCAGATTTTGTAGGACCCACACACATGATGGTAGCCTTGATAAAGCCCACATCCCTTGCTTGTACTCACCGCCAAGTACTGAAAATATCCCCTACGCAAACCACGCGTAGGTATATCTCGTACAACCGGTTCCATCAGGGTCTAACTGTGTGTGGATGGGCCCATTTTTATAGTAATTATCAAAACGAGATAGTTCCAACACAAAACCAGATGAGTACGAATGATTCAGAGTAGCATGTTCGTAACTTAAGATTTTTATGATAAGAATGTATGTTTCATTTTGTAATTTTCTAGGTATGTACTATGATAAGAATGTATGTTTATACTGACATGGATTGACATTTGCATATCACAATTAGAGTTTCCACTAATATTTATCAACTTCTAGATTTTTAATTTTATTTTATTTTTCTAAAATAGGTTCTGTCGGTTTCCGTAGGTTATACCCCGAAGGAAGCCGACGGGTTTTGGAGGAAAAAGAACTGCCAGAACTTTTCCCCCTCGTATTCCGTGAAACACAACCGCACAAACCGATAGCAAACGACGGCAACCCACAAACGTCGCTATAAGTTCATAAAAACTTCATTTTTCTCTTCGTCTTCTTTAATTTCACTCAAATCTCTTTCAAAAGTTCGGACAATTACAACCAATAGCTCGCCGTGAAGACGACTATACACCACCACAATCACTACACAAACTCTCACCTATTCCAAAATCAGGTAAGATTTTCACTTTTTCTTAAATTTCTTTTCAAATTTAGGTTTAGAGTGAATTAGTTTAGAGAATGGAGGAATTAGGCTTCATTACACTCAAATTAGGTTTTGAAAAAAAAAATCCCCCAAGAACACATTTTTGAAAAAATTTCTGTTTTTGATTTCTCAAGAAAAATATTTCAGATTTTACTTCTACAATTGTTTATATATGCAAAATTTTATGATATCATATTTATATTTTCATATCAACTTTTGTAAATTAAAATACATAGTTACATTTCGGTAGATTTTTATTTAATTTTAAAAGTTTTTGTAAAATTTAATATAAGACATACAATTTTCATAATTTTTATAATTTTGTAAACTTCAATACAATTTTTATATAATTTTAATTATTTTAATATATTATTTTGCTTCGTTTTCACGCTTTTGTACCATCAAATCCCTCGATCACATGCTTGACGATAAGAGGGGCAGGATTCTGATGCCACTCCGAGTCCACCTCAGAGTCCACCATGTGTGTCAGTGACATAGTCGGAGCCTTAGGTCCAACAGTAACATTTGCATTTAACAATTGAGGAGATTTTGACGAGTTCCGGTCGTGGTCATCTTGAGGTTCTCGATCCTAGTATGGGAACTAGAAACACATGGTAATTACTATACTTAAATTTTTTTAATATTATTTTTTATATAAATAATAAAAAAAACTAAACATTCTCGATTTTAGGTTTCGGATCGAGGGCGAGATAATCACGATAGATGAAGCTAATGATACATCAACAACTCCTTTTTGTGCATCCAACCTTCAGCAAGTTTCTACTAGGGCTGAAGGAGCAGTGGTTCAAATATTTTGCGGTAATTACCCAATTTTTTACTTTAAGTACATTTTTTAATTATTAATTATTTATACTAAGTATTTAACAGTTGACACCAACATTTTAAATTGGGTGTCCATGACACGCCTCAAGTTTGAAAGAAGTTTGAGGAGCACTGCAGTGTTTCCTACATCGACCACAACTATGACTCGATTTGAATTATGTCATTAGAGAGAGGTTTAGTCCTACTGAGAATATTACTTTTGTTGTCATCAAGAATCTTTTACTTTTCCATCTATATAAAAATAACAATATATTTTATCAAAAAAAAAAATTTACAAATATAAATATGGTACAGGGTATTTTAGGTTATCTAAAATAAATTTTTAGTTTCAATTTTTTTTTTTGCTGAAAAGCTGCGGCCTGTATTAAGTTAAAAAAACAATGTGATGAACATAGACGTTACGTTTTTTCTTTTCTTTCGTGAAACTATACCTAAATAAAATAGTAAAACAAACAACATAGAAAAAACAATCAATCATATGATAACAACAATAACGTCAAAACTAAAAATTCTAAAACATTCGATTGCACAAGGAGTCCATGTGAGAAAATTAAAAAATAATGATGATAATAATAAAAACAAAACCTAAAGAATCTGTATACCGAAATTTGAAAACAGCGATTCGTAAGAATTCAGATCATGGGTAGTTAATACCAGCCGGAGCTGGGAAACCATAAGCACGACGTCCAACGCCTCCGCCGCAACCAAATCTGGGATCGCATTCGAGATTAATAGAATTATGGATTTTATGGAATCCATCCTTAAAAACGCCGAATCCGAATAGAATACCAATTGCGATCACAACCAGAAGCAGACAAGTGCACAACATGCAAATCCGTCCACAACACATCTTTATTTCTTCCTCTGTTTACAAAATCTGTCGCCGGAGATTCCGAGATTCGTCGTCGATGAAGGTTGAACAACTCTCTCTATTGTCTAATTATATAAAGAGAGAGAGTTTGTTGGTTTTGTTGGCGAGAATCGTGGTTAGAGATAGAGAGAGACGATAAATTTAGTGGGAGAGAAAAAGGAAAAATTTAAAGAGATTGGTTAGTGCGTTTGGACGTTACCCCTTATCTATTTCTTGCTTTTAAAGCTAATCAAAATTCCGCCACGAGACTTTATATATTGGTCCTGAGGCCCATTAGAATTATGGGCTTTTATAGAATAAGGCCCAATAACGGATAAAAATTAAAATCAAAATTGAAGCGTCCTATTTCGATTATCCCCCAATAACTTTTCTGATCTGGATCATGCCCCAATTTATTTTTCTTTAATAGGAAAAAAAAACTCAGAGTAGTCTCCAAAAGTTCTCTACCTGTTCTCACTTTCAAGTCATCATCGTCTCTATTGTTGCTCTCGCTTCTCTCTCGTTTTATGTGACTTTCAGATCCGCCGAGTCTTCTTTTTGTGGAATCTTCTGCAAAGGTCTCAGTATTCATTTACACCTCTGTATTGATCGATTT
>JAKUCM010003449.1:0-56368 GCA_023374145.1 Lepidium sativum
TCTAGTGCATCTTTTGGCTATTTTTGTGATATGCACCAAAATTCTAGAACATAAAACTATTTATACTCGTAGTTTTAGATGTATTCGGATATGGATTCTTTGACTACCAATGGAAAAAAAATACAGTGGAGACCCACAACAAAAGAAAACTATTGATGATTGCCGAAAAAGATGTATGGACTTGCATGTCGTGTACTAACAAATACCATCATACTAGTACTAATGCACAAGAACCCATTCAAATGCTATAATTATGAGTGCTTGGCCGGGGGAGTAGTACCAGGATGGGTAACGTCCATGGAAGTCTTCGTTTTATTGCATGAGAAAATTAGTCCTTTCGTTAGTTTATATCTCAATGTTTGCGATCTTGTTTCTCTTTTAGCTATTTTTGTTATCTGCACCGTAATTCTAGATCATGAAATTGTTTTTCCTCATGGTTTCGATATATTTGTAGATGTATTCTTCAAACTACCGCTGGCCGAACATTAGATTTGGACCATAACAAAAGACAACTCTTGATGACCGTTGAAAATGATGTATGCGATTGCACCTAAAGTACTAAAAGGTGCTATCACACTATCAGTGATGCACAAGATCCCATCACAATGCTGCAGTTAAGAGTGCTTGGGTGAGAGTAGTACTAGGATGGGTAACCTCACGGGAATTCCTTCTGTTGTTCCTTTTTTTTTTTGGTTTTTTTCATTCCATAAGAAAACACAACACTTTCGTAGCATCGTAACGCTTAGACTGTAGAGAACTATGCGTCGGTAAATACAAATTATAAAGCCCCTAGAGAGAACCACGTCCTCGAAATGTAACAATGTACCAAAATTTGTGTGCCTCTTTTTGTTATTTTGTGATAGCGACCAAAATTTTGTAATATAAAGTTGTTTGTCCTTGTAATATTTATATATATTCAGATATGCGTTCTTAGACCGACTACTGGCCAAACTTTGTATTGAGACCCATAAAAAATAGAAATATTTATAATCGTGGAAAAGGATATGCACTTGTACCTCACATATGACCGGGTTTGATCATACCACAAATAATACATCATATCCCATCAGATCTGCATAGTTAAGCATGCTTAGGTGAAAATTGTACTACGAATGGAGACCTCCAATGAAGTCCTCATGATTCACACCTTTTTTATTATCTTCTTTTTTGTTAACTTTTTTTTTCTTTCATGTGATATTACAACACTTTCATAGCGTTGTAACTTTTAGAACATAGAGAACTACTCGTCCTAACAATTCCCGAAAGTCCCAAAGGAGAGTATCATTCGCTACGTTACAATCTCAAACTTTGCGATCTAGTGCATCTTTTGGCTATTTTTGTGATATCCACCAAAATTCTAGAACATAAAACTATTTATACTCGTAGTCTTAGATGTATTCGGATATGGATTCTTTGACTACCAATGGACAAAAAATACAGTGGGACCCACAACAAAAGAAAACTATTGATGATTGCCGAAAAAGATGTATGCACTTGCATGTCGTGTACTAACTAATACCATCATACTAGTACTAATGCACAAGAACCCATTCAAATGCTATAATTAAGAGTGCTTGGCCGGTGGGGAGTAGTACCAGGATGGGTAACGTCCATGGAAGTCTTCGTTTTATTGCATGAGAAAATTAGTCCTTTGTTAGTTTATATCTCAATGTTTGCGATCTTGTTTCTCTTTTAGCTATTTTTGTAATCTGCACCGTAATTCTAGATCATGAAATTGTTTTTACTCATGGTTTCGATATATTTGTAGATGTGTTCTTCAAACTACCGCTGGCCGAACATTAGATTTGGACCATAACAAAAGACAACTCTTGATGACCGTTGAAAATGATGTATGCGATTGCACCTAAAGTACTAAAAGGTGCTATCACACTATCAGTGATGCACAAGATCCCATCACAATGCTGCAGTTAAGAGTGCTTGGGTGAGAGTAGTACTAGGATGGGTAACCTCACGGGAATTCCTTCTGTTGTTCCTTTTTTTTTTTGGTTTTTTTCATTCCATAAGAAAAGACAACACTTTCGTAGCGTCGTAACGCTTAGACTGTAGAGAACTATGCGTCGGTAAATACAAATTATAAAGCCCCAAGAGAGAACAACGTCCTCGAAATGTAACAATGTACCAAAATTTTTGTGCCTCTTTTTGTTATTTTGTGATAGGGACCAAAATTTTGTAATATAAAGTTGTTTGTCCTTGTAATATTTATATATTCAGATATGCGTTCTTAGACCGACTAGTGGCCAAACTTTTTATTGAGACCCATAAAAAATAGAAATCGTTATAATCGTGGAAAAGGATATGCACTTGTACCTCACATATGACCGGGTCCGATCATACCACAAATAATACATCATATCCCATCAGATCTGCATAGTTAAGCATGCTTAGGTGAATGTTGTACTACGAATGGAGACCTCCAAGGAAGTCCTCATGATTCACACCTTTTTTATTATCTTCTTTTTTGTTATTTTTTTTTTCTTGCATGAGATATTACAACACTTTCATAGCGTTGTAACTTTTAGAACGTAGAGAACTACTCGTCCTAATGATTCCCGAAAGTCCCAAAGGAGAGTATCATTCGCTACGTTACAATCTCAAACTTTGCGATCTAGTGCATCTTTTGGCTATTTTTGTGATATGCACCAAAATTCTAGAACATAAAACTATTTATACTCGTAGTTTTAGATGTATTCGGATATGGATTCTTTGACTACCAATGGAAAAAAAATACAGTGGGACCCACAACAAAAGAAAACTATTGATGATTGCCGAAAAAGATGTATGGACTTGCATGTCGTGTACTAACAAATACCATCATACTAGTACTAATGCACAAGAACCCATTCAAATGCTATAATTAAGAGTGCTTGGCCGGGGGAGTAGTACCAGGATGGGTAACGTCCATGGAAGTCTTCGTTTTATTGCATGAGAAAATTAGTCCTTTCGTTAGTTTATATCTCAATGTTTGCGATCTTGTTTCTCTTTTAGCTATTTTTGTTATCTGCACCGTAATTCTAGATCATGAAATTGTTTTTCCTCATGGTTTCGATATATTTGTAGATGTATTCTTCAAACTACCGCTGGCCGAACATTAGATTTGGACCATAACAAAAGACAACTCTTGATGACCGTTGAAAATGATGTATGCGATTGCACCTAAAGTACTAAAAGGTGCTATCACACTATCAGTGATGCACAAGATCCCATCACAATGCTGCAGTTAAGAGTGCTTGGGTGAGAGTAGTACTAGGATGGGTAACCTCACGGGAATTCCTTCTGTTGTTCCTTTTTTTTTTTGGTTTTTTTCATTCCATAAGAAAACACAACACTTTCGTAGCATCGTAACGCTTAGACTGTAGAGAACTATGCGTCGGTAAATACAAATTATAAAGCCCCTAGAGAGAACCACGTCCTCGAAATGTAACAATGTACCAAAATTTGTGTGCCTCTTTTTGTTATTTTGTGATAGCGACCAAAATTTTGTAATATAAAGTTGTTTGTCCTTGTAATATTTATATATATTCAGATATGCGTTCTTAGACCGACTACTGGCCAAACTTTGTATTGAGACCCATAAAAAATAGAAATATTTATAATCGTGGAAAAGGATATGCACTTGTACCTCACATATGACCGGGTTTGATCATACCACAAATAATACATCATATCCCATCAGATCTGCATAGTTAAGCATGCTTAGGTGAAAATTGTACTACGAATGGAGACCTCCAATGAAGTCCTCATGATTCACACCTTTTTTATTATCTTCTTTTTTGTTAACTTTTTTTTCTTTCATGTGATATTACAACACTTTCATAGCGTTGTAACTTTTAGAACATAGAGAACTACTCGTCCTAACAATTCCCGAAAGTCCCAAAGGAGAGTATCATTCGCTACGTTACAATCTCAAACTTTGCGATCTAGTGCATCTTTTGGCTATTTTTGTGATATCCACCAAAATTCTAGAACATAAAACTATTTATACTCGTAGTCTTAGATGTATTCGGATATGGATTCTTTGACTACCAATGGACAAAAAATACAGTGGGACCCACAACAAAAGAAAACTATTGATGATTGCCGAAAAAGATGTATGCACTTGCATGTCGTGTACTAACTAATACCATCATACTAGTACTAATGCACAAGAACCCATTCAAATGCTATAATTAAGAGTGCTTGGCCGGGGGAGTAGTACCAGGATGGGTAACGTCCATGGAAGTCTTCGTTTTATTGCATGAGAAAATTAGTCCTTTGTTAGTTTATATCTCAATGTTTGCGATCTTGTTTCTCTTTTAGCTATTTTTGTAATCTACACCGTAATTCTAGATCATGAAATTGTTTTTACTCATGGTTTCGATATATTTGTAGATGTGTTCTTCAAACTACCGCTGGCCGAACATTAGATTTGGACCATAACAAAAGACAACTCTTGATGACCGTTGAAAATGATGTATGCGATTGCACCTAAAGTACTAAAAGGTGCTATCACACTATCAGTGATGCACAAGATCCCATCACAATGCTGCAGTTAAGAGTGCTTGGGTGAGAGTAGTACTAGGATGGGTAACCTCACGGGAATTCCTTCTGTTGTTCCTTTTTTTTTTTGGTTTTTTTCATTCCATAAGAAAAGACAACACTTTCGTAGCGTCGTAACGCTTAGACTGTAGAGAACTATGCGTCGGTAAATACAAATTATAAAGCCCCAAGAGAGAACAACGTCCTCGAAATGTAACAATGTACCAAAATTTTTGTGCCTCTTTTTGTTATTTTGTGATAGGGACCAAAATTTTGTAATATAAAGTTGTTTGTCCTTGTAATATTTATATATTCAGATATGCGTTCTTAGACCGACTAGTGGCCAAACTTTTTATTGAGACCCATAAAAAATAGAAATCGTTATAATCGTGGAAAAGGATATGCACTTGTACCTCACATATGACCGGGTCCGATCATACCACAAATAATACATCATATCCCATCAGATCTGCATAGTTAAGCATGCTTAGGTGAATGTTGTACTACGAATGGAGACCTCCAAGGAAGTCCTCATGATTCACACCTTTTTTATTATCTTCTTTTTTGTTATTTTTTTTTTCTTGCATGAGATATTACAACACTTTCATAGCGTTGTAACTTTTAGAACGTAGAGAACTACTCGTCCTAATGATTCCCGAAAGTCCCAAAGGAGAGTATCATTCGCTACGTTACAATCTCAAACTTTGCGATCTAGTGCATCTTTTGGCTATTTTTGTGATATGCACCAAAATTCTAGAACATAAAACTATTTATACTCGTAGTTTTAGATGTATTCGGATATGGATTCTTTGACTACCAATGGAAAAAAAATACAGTGGGACCCACAACAAAAGAAAACTATTGATGATTGCCGAAAAAGATGTATGGACTTGCATGTCGTGTACTAACAAATACCATCATACTAGTACTAATGCACAAGAACCCATTCAAATGCTATAATTAAGAGTGCTTGGCCGGGGGAGTAGTACCAGGATGGGTAACGTCCATGGAAGTCTTCGTTTTATTGCATGAGAAAATTAGTCCTTTCGTTAGTTTATATCTCAATGTTTGCGATCTTGTTTCTCTTTTAGCTATTTTTGTTATCTGCACCGTAATTCTAGATCATGAAATTGTTTTTCCTCATGGTTTCGATATATTTGTAGATGTATTCTTCAAACTACCGCTGGCCGAACATTAGATTTGGACCATAACAAAAGACAACTCTTGATGACCGTTGAAAATGATGTATGCGATTGCACCTAAAGTACTAAAAGGTGCTATCACACTATCAGTGATGCACAAGATCCCATCACAATGCTGCAGTTAAGAGTGCTTGGGTGAGAGTAGTACTAGGATGGGTAACCTCACGGGAATTCCTTCTGTTGTTCCTTTTTTTTTTTGGTTTTTTTCATTCCATAAGAAAACACAACACTTTCGTAGCATCGTAACGCTTAGACTGTAGAGAACTATGCGTCGGTAAATACAAATTATAAAGCCCCTAGAGAGAACCACGTCCTCGAAATGTAACAATGTACCAAAATTTGTGTGCCTCTTTTTGTTATTTTGTGATAGCGACCAAAATTTTGTAATATAAAGTTGTTTGTCCTTGTAATATTTATATATATTCAGATATGCGTTCTTAGACCGACTACTGGCCAAACTTTGTATTGAGACCCATAAAAAATAGAAATATTTATAATCGTGGAAAAGGATATGCACTTGTACCTCACATATGACCGGGTTTGATCATACCACAAATAATACATCATATCCCATCAGATCTGCATAGTTAAGCATGCTTAGGTGAAAATTGTACTACGAATGGAGACCTCCAATGAAGTCCTCATGATTCACACCTTTTTTATTATCTTCTTTTTTGTTAACTTTTTTTTCTTTCATGTGATATTACAACACTTTCATAGCGTTGTAACTTTTAGAACATAGAGAACTACTCGTCCTAACAATTCCCGAAAGTCCCAAAGGAGAGTATCATTCGCTACGTTACAATCTCAAACTTTGCGATCTAGTGCATCTTTTGGCTATTTTTGTGATATCCACCAAAATTCTAGAACATAAAACTATTTATACTCGTAGTCTTAGATGTATTCGGATATGGATTCTTTGACTACCAATGGACAAAAAATACAGTGGGACCCACAACAAAAGAAAACTATTGATGATTGCCGAAAAAGATGTATGCACTTGCATGTCGTGTACTAACTAATACCATCATACTAGTACTAATGCACAAGAACCCATTCAAATGCTATAATTAAGAGTGCTTGGCCGGGGGAGTAGTACCAGGATGGGTAACGTCCATGGAAGTCTTCGTTTTATTGCATGAGAAAATTAGTCCTTTGTTAGTTTATATCTCAATGTTTGCGATCTTGTTTCTCTTTTAGCTATTTTTGTAATCTGCACCGTAATTCTAGATCATGAAATTGTTTTTACTCATGGTTTCGATATATTTGTAGATGTGTTCTTCAAACTACCGCTGGCCGAACATTAGATTTGGACCATAACAAAAGACAACTCTTGATGACCGTTGAAAATGATGTATGCGATTGCACCTAAAGTACTAAAAGGTGCTATCACACTATCAGTGATGCACAAGATCCCATCACAATGCTGCAGTTAAGAGTGCTTGGGTGAGAGTAGTACTAGGATGGGTAACCTCACGGGAATTCCTTCTGTTGTTCCTTTTTTTTTTTGGTTTTTTTCATTCCATAAGAAAACACAACACTTTCGTAGCATCGTAACGCTTAGACTGTAGAGAACTATGCGTCGGTAAATACAAATTATAAAGCCCCTAGAGAGAACCACGTCCTCGAAATGTAACAATGTACCAAAATTTGTGTGCCTCTTTTTGTTATTTTGTGATAGCGACCAAAATTTTGTAATATAAAGTTGTTTGTCCTTGTAATATTTATATATATTCAGATATGCGTTCTTAGACCGACTACTGGCCAAACTTTGTATTGAGACCCATAAAAAATAGAAATATTTATAATCGTGGAAAAGGATATGCACTTGTACCTCACATATGACCGGGTTTGATCATACCACAAATAATACATCATATCCCATCAGATCTGCATAGTTAAGCATGCTTAGGTGAAAATTGTACTACGAATGGAGACCTCCAATGAAGTCCTCATGATTCACACCTTTTTTATTATCTTCTTTTTTGTTAACTTTTTTTTCTTTCATGTGATATTACAACACTTTCATAGCGTTGTAACTTTTAGAACATAGAGAACTACTCGTCCTAACAATTCCCGAAAGTCCCAAAGGAGAGTATCATTCGCTACGTTACAATCTCAAACTTTGCGATCTAGTGCATCTTTTGGCTATTTTTGTGATATCCACCAAAATTCTAGAACATAAAACTATTTATACTCGTAGTCTTAGATGTATTCGGATATGGATTCTTTGACTACCAATGGACAAAAAATACAGTGGGACCCACAACAAAAGAAAACTATTGATGATTGCCGAAAAAGATGTATGCACTTGCATGTCGTGTACTAACTAATACCATCATACTAGTACTAATGCACAAGAACCCATTCAAATGCTATAATTAAGAGTGCTTGGCCGGGGGAGTAGTACCAGGATGGGTAACGTCCATGGAAGTCTTCGTTTTATTGCATGAGAAAATTAGTCCTTTGTTAGTTTATATCTCAATGTTTGCGATCTTGTTTCTCTTTTAGCTATTTTTGTAATCTGCACCGTAATTCTAGATCATGAAATTGTTTTTACTCATGGTTTCGATATATTTGTAGATGTGTTCTTCAAACTACCGCTGGCCGAACATTAGATTTGGACCATAACAAAAGACAACTCTTGATGACCGTTGAAAATGATGTATGCGATTGCACCTAAAGTACTAAAAGGTGCTATCACACTATCAGTGATGCACAAGATCCCATCACAATGCTGCAGTTAAGAGTGCTTGGGTGAGAGTAGTACTAGGATGGGTAACCTCACGGGAATTCCTTCTGTTGTTCCTTTTTTTTTTTGGTTTTTTTCATTCCATAAGAAAAGACAACACTTTCGTAGCGTCGTAACGCTTAGACTGTAGAGAACTATGCGTCGGTAAATACAAATTATAAAGCCCCAAGAGAGAACAACGTCCTCGAAATGTAACAATGTACCAAAATTTTTGTGCCTCTTTTTGTTATTTTGTGATAGGGACCAAAATTTTGTAATATAAAGTTGTTTGTCCTTGTAATATTTATATATTCAGATATGCGTTCTTAGACCGACTAGTGGCCAAACTTTTTATTGAGACCCATAAAAAATAGAAATCGTTATAATCGTGGAAAAGGATATGCACTTGTACCTCACATATGACCGGGTCCGATCATACCACAAATAATACATCATATCCCATCAGATCTGCATAGTTAAGCATGCTTATGTGAATGTTGTACTACGAATGGAGACCTCCAAGGAAGTCCTCATGATTCACACCTTTTTTATTATCTTCTTTTTTGTTATTTTTTTTTTCTTGCATGAGATATTACAACACTTTCATAGCGTTGTAACTTTTAGAACGTAGAGAACTACTCGTCCTAATGATTCCCGAAAGTCCCAAAGGAGAGTATCATTCGCTACGTTACAATCTCAAACTTTGCGATCTAGTGCATCTTTTGGCTATTTTTGTGATATGCACCAAAATTCTAGAACATAAAACTATTTATACTCGTAGTTTTAGATGTATTCGGATATGGATTCTTTGACTACCAATGGAAAAAAAATACAGTGGGACCCACAACAAAAGAAAACTATTGATGATTGCCGAAAAAGATGTATGGACTTGCATGTCGTGTACTAACAAATACCATCATACTAGTACTAATGCACAAGAACCCATTCAAATGCTATAATTAAGAGTGCTTGGCCGGGGGAGTAGTACCAGGATGGGTAACGTCCATGGAAGTCTTCGTTTTATTGCATGAGAAAATTAGTCCTTTCGTTAGTTTATATCTCAATGTTTGCGATCTTGTTTCTCTTTTAGCTATTTTTGTTATCTGCACCGTAATTCTAGATCATGAAATTGTTTTTCCTCATGGTTTCGATATATTTGTAGATGTATTCTTCAAACTACCGCTGGCCGAACATTAGATTTGGACCATAACAAAAGACAACTCTTGATGACCGTTGAAAATGATGTATGCGATTGCACCTAAAGTACTAAAAGGTGCTATCACACTATCAGTGATGCACAAGATCCCATCACAATGCTGCAGTTAAGAGTGCTTGGGTGAGAGTAGTACTAGGATGGGTAACCTCACGGGAATTCCTTCTGTTGTTCCTTTTTTTTTTTGGTTTTTTTCATTCCATAAGAAAACACAACACTTTCGTAGCATCGTAACGCTTAGACTGTAGAGAACTATGCGTCGGTAAATACAAATTATAAAGCCCCTAGAGAGAACCACGTCCTCGAAATGTAACAATGTACCAAAATTTGTGTGCCTCTTTTTGTTATTTTGTGATAGCGACCAAAATTTTGTAATATAAAGTTGTTTGTCCTTGTAATATTTATATATATTCAGATATGCGTTCTTAGACCGACTACTGGCCAAACTTTGTATTGAGACCCATAAAAAATAGAAATATTTATAATCGTGGAAAAGGATATGCACTTGTACCTCACATATGACCGGGTTTGATCATACCACAAATAATACATCATATCCCATCAGATCTGCATAGTTAAGCATGCTTAGGTGAAAATTGTACTACGAATGGAGACCTCCAATGAAGTCCTCATGATTCACACCTTTTTTATTATCTTCTTTTTTGTTAACTTTTTTTTCTTTCATGTGATATTACAACACTTTCATAGCGTTGTAACTTTTAGAACATAGAGAACTACTCGTCCTAACAATTCCCGAAAGTCCCAAAGGAGAGTATCATTCGCTACGTTACAATCTCAAACTTTGCGATCTAGTGCATCTTTTGGCTATTTTTGTGATATCCACCAAAATTCTAGAACATAAAACTATTTATACTCGTAGTCTTAGATGTATTCGGATATGGATTCTTTGACTACCAATGGACAAAAAATACAGTGGGACCCACAACAAAAGAAAACTATTGATGATTGCCGAAAAAGATGTATGCACTTGCATGTCGTGTACTAACTAATACCATCATACTAGTACTAATGCACAAGAACCCATTCAAATGCTATAATTAAGAGTGCTTGGCCGGGGGAGTAGTACCAGGATGGGTAACGTCCATGGAAGTCTTCGTTTTATTGCATGAGAAAATTAGTCCTTTGTTAGTTTATATCTCAATGTTTGCGATCTTGTTTCTCTTTTAGCTATTTTTGTAATCTGCACCGTAATTCTAGATCATGAAATTGTTTTTACTCATGGTTTCGATATATTTGTAGATGTGTTCTTCAAACTACCGCTGGCCGAACATTAGATTTGGACCATAACAAAAGACAACTCTTGATGACCGTTGAAAATGATGTATGCGATTGCACCTAAAGTACTAAAAGGTGCTATCACACTATCAGTGATGCACAAGATCCCATCACAATGCTGCAGTTAAGAGTGCTTGGGTGAGAGTAGTACTAGGATGGGTAACCTCACGGGAATTCCTTCTGTTGTTCCTTTTTTTTTTTGGTTTTTTTCATTCCATAAGAAAACACAACACTTTCGTAGCATCGTAACGCTTAGACTGTAGAGAACTATGCGTCGGTAAATACAAATTATAAAGCCCCTAGAGAGAACTACGTCCTCGAAATGTAACAATGTACCAAAATTTGTGTGCCTCTTTTTGTTATTTTGTGATAGGGACCAAAATTTTGTAATATAAAGTTGTTTGTCCTTGTAATATTTATATATTCAGATATGCGTTCTTAGACCGACTACTGGCCAAACTTCGTATTGAGACCCATAAAAAATACAAATATTTATAATCGTGGAAAAGGATATGCACTTGTACCTCACATATGACCGGGTCCGATCATACCACAAATAATACATTATATCCCATCAGATCTGCATAGTTAAGCATGCTTAGGTGAAAGTTGAACTACGAATGGTGACCTACAAGGAAGTCCTCATGATTCACACCTTTTTTATTATCTTCTTTTTTGTTAATTTTTTTTTCTTGCATGAGATATTACAACACTTTCATAGCGTTGTAACTTTTAGAACGTAGAGAACTACTTGTCCTAACGATTCCCGAAAGTCCCAAAGGAGAGTATCATTCGCTACGTTACAATCTCAAACTTTGCGATCTAGTGCATCTTTTGGCTATTTTTGTGATATGCACCAAAATTCTAGAACATAAAACTATTTATACTCGTAGTTTTAGATGTATTCGGATATGGATTCTTTGACTACCAGTGGAAAAAAAATACAGTGGGACCCACAACAAAAGAAAACTATTGATGATTGCCGAAAAAGATGTATGCACTTGCATGTCGTGTACTAACAAATACCATCATACTAGTACTAATGCACAAGAACCCATTCAAATGCTATAATTAAGAGTGCTTGGCCGGGGGAGTAGTACCAGGATGGGTAACGTCCATGGAAGTCTTCGTTTTATTGCATGAGAAAATTAGTCCTTTCGTTAGTTTTATATCTCAATGTTTGCGATCTTGTTTCTCTTTTAGCTATTTTTGTTATCTGCACCGTAATTCTAGATCATGAAATTGTTTTTACTCATGATTTCGTTATATTTGTAGATGTGTTCTTCAAACTACCGCTGGCCGAACATTAGATTTGGACCATAACAAAAGACAACTCTTGATGACCGTTGAAAATGATGTATGCGATTGCACCTAAAGTAACGCTTAGACTGTAGAGAACTATGCGTCGGTAAATACAAATTATAAAGCCCCTAGAGAGAACCACGTCCTCGAAATGTAACAATGTACCAAAATTTGTGTGCCTCTTTTTGTTATATTGTGATAGGGACCAAAATTTTGTAATATAAAGTTGTTTGTCCTTGTAATATTTATATATTCAGATATGCGTTCTTAGACCGACTAGTGGCCAAACTTTGTATTGAGACCCATAAAAAATAAAAATATTTATAATCGTGGAAAAGGATATGCACTTGTACCTCACATATGACCGGGTCCGATCATACCACAAATAATACATCATATCCCATCAGATCTGCATAGTTAAGCATGCTTAGGTGAAAGTTGAACTACGAATGGTGACCTCCAAGGAAGTCCTCATGATTCACACCTTTTTTATTATCTTCTTTTTTGTTAATTTTTTTTCTTGCATGAGATATTACAACACTTTCATAGCGTTGTAACTTTTGGAACGTAGAGAACTACTCGTCCTAACGATTCCCGAAAGTCCCAAAGGAGAGTATCATTCGCTACGTTACAATCTCAAACTTTGCGATCTAGTGCATCTTTTGGCTATTTTTGTGATATGCACCAAAATTCTAGAACATAAAACTATTTATACTCGTAGTTTTAGATGTATTCGGATATGGATTCTTTGACTACCAATGGAAAAAAAATACAGTGGGACCCACAACAAAAGAAAACTATTGATGATTGCCGAAAAAGATGTATGCACTTGCATGTCGTGTACTAACAAATACCATCATACTAGTACTAATGCACAAGAACCCATTCAAATGCTATAATTAAGAGTGCTTGGCCGGGGGAATAGTACCAGGATGGGTAACGTCCATGGAAGTCTTCGTTTTATTGCATGAGAAAATTAGTCCTTTCGTTAGTTTTATATCTCAATGTTTGCGATCTTGTTTCTCTTTTAGCTATTTTTGTTATCTGCACCGTAATTCTAGATCATGAAATTGTTTTTACTCATGGTTTCGATATATTTGTAGATGTGTTCTTCAAACTACCGCTGGCCGAACATTAGATTTGGACCATAACAAAAGACAACTCTTGATGACCGTTGAAAATGATGTATGCGATTGCACCTAAAGTAACGCTTAGACTGTAGAGAACTATGCGTCGGTAAATACAAATTATAAAGGCCCTAGAGAGAACTACGTCCTCGAAATGTAACAATGTACCAAAATTTGTGTGCCTCTTTTTGTTATTTTGTGATAGGGACCAAAATTTTGTAATATAAAGTTGTTTGTCCTTGTAATATTTATATATTCAGATATGCGTTCTTAGACCGACTACTGGCCAAACTTTGTATTGAGACCCATAAAAAATACAAATATTTATAATCGTGGAAAAGGATATGCACTTGTACCTCACATATGACCGGGTCCGATCATACCACAAATAATACATTATATCCCATCAGATCTGCATAGTTAAGCATGCTTAGGTGAAAGTTGAACTACGAATGGTGACCTACAAGGAAGTCCTCATGATTCACACCTTTTTTATTATCTTCTTTTTTGTTAATTTTTTTTTCTTGCATGAGATATTACAACACTTTCATAGCGTTGTAACTTTTAGAACGTAGAGAACTACTCGTCCTAACGATTCCCGAAAGTCCCAAAGGAGAGTATCATTCGCTACGTTACAATCTCAAACTTTGCGATCTAGTGCATCTTTTGGCTATTTTTGTGATATGCACCAAAATTCTAGAACATAAAACTATTTATACTCGTAGTTTTAGATGTATTCGGATATGGATTCTTTGACTACCAGTGGAAAAAAAATACAGTGGGACCCACAACAAAAGAAAACTATTGATGATTGCCGAAAAAGATGTATGCACTTGCATGTCGTGTACTAACAAATACCATCATACTAGTACTAATGCACAAGAACCCATTCAAATGCTATAATTAAGAGTGCTTGGCCGGGGGAGTAGTACCAGGATGGGTAACGTCCATGGAAGTCTTCGTTTTATTGCATGCTAAAATTAGTCCTTTCGTTAGTTTTATATCTCAATGTTTGCGATCTTGTTTCTCTTTTAGCTATTTTTGTTATCTGCACCGTAATTCTAGATCATGAAATTGTTTTTACTCATGGTTTCGATATATTTGTAGATGTGTTCTTCAAACTACCGCTGGCCGAACATTAGATTTGGACCATAACAAAAGACAACTCTTGATGACCGTTGAAAATGATGTATGCGATTGCACCTAAAGTACTAAAAGGTGCTATCACACTATCAGTGATGCACAAGATCCCATCACAATGCTGCAGTTAAGAGTGCTTGGGTGAGAGTAGTACTAGGATGGGTAACCTCACGGGAATTCCTTCTGTTGTCCTTTTTTTTTTTGGTTTTTTTCATTCCATAAGAAAACACAACACTTTCGTAGCGTCGTAACGCTTAGACTGTAGAGAACTATGCGTCGGTAAATACAAATTATAAAGCCCCAAGAGAGAACCACGTCCTCGAAATGTAACAATGTACCAAAATTTGTGTGCCTCTTTTTGTTATTTTGTGATAGGGACCAAAATTTTGTAATATAAAGTTGTTTGTCCTTGTAATATTTATATATTCAGATATGCGTTCTTAGACCGACTACTGGCCAAACTTTGTATTGAGACCCATAAAAAATACAAATATTTATAATCGTGGAAAAGGATATGCACTTGTACCTCACATATGACCGGGTCCGATCATACCACAAATAACACATCATATCCCATCAGATCTGCATAGTTAAGCATGCTTAGGTGAAAGTTGAACTACGAATGGTGACCTCCAAGGAAGTCCTCATGATTCACACCTTTTTTATTATCTTCTTTTTTGTTAATTTTTTTTCTTGCATGAGATATTACAACACTTTTATAGCGTTGTAACTTTTGGAACGTCGAGAACTACTCGTCCTAACGATTCCCGAAAGTCCCAAAGGAGAGTATCATTCGCTACGTTACAATCTCAAACTTTGCGATCTAGTGCATCTTTTGGCTATTTTTGTGATATGCACCAAAATTCTAGAACATAAAACTATTTATACTCGTAGTTTTAGATGTATTCGGATATGGATTCTTTGACTACCAATGGAAAAAAAATACAGTGGGACCCACAACAAAAGAAAACTATTGATGATTGCCGAAAAAGATGTATGCACTTGCATGTCGTGTACTAACAAATACCATCATACTAGTACTAATGCACAAGAACCCATTCAAATGCTATAATTAAGAGTGCTTGGCCGGGGGAGTAGTACCAGGATGGGTAACGTCCATGGAAGTCTTCGTTTTATTGCATGAGAAAATTAGTCCTTTCGTTAGTTTTATATCTCAATGTTTGCGATCTTGTTTCTCTTTTAGCTATTTTTGTTATCTGCACCGTAATTCTAGATCATGAAATTGTTTTTACTCATGGTTTCGATATATTTGTAGATGTGTTCTTCAAACTACCGCTGGCCGAACATTAGATTTGGACCATAACAAAAGACAACTTTTGATGACCGTTGAAAATGATGTATGCGATTGCACCTAAAGTAACGCTTAGACTGTAGAGAACTATGCGTCGGTAAATACAAATTATAAAGCCCCTAGAGAGAACTACGTCCTCGAAATGTAACAATGTACCAAAATTTGTGTGCCTCTTTTTGTTATTTTGTGATAGGGACCAAAATTTTGTAATATAAAGTTGTTTGTCCTTGTAATATTTATATATTCAGATATGCGTTCTTAGACCGACTACTGGCCAAACTTTGTATTGAGACCCATAAAAAATAGAAATATTTATAATAGTGGAAAAGGATATGCATTTGTACCTCACATATGACCGGGTCCGATCATACCACAAATAACACATCATATCCCATCAGATCTGCATAGTTAAGCATGCTTAGGTGAAAGTTGAACTACGAATGGTGACCTCCAAGGAAGTCCTCATGATTCACACCTTTTTTATTATCTTCTTTTTTGTTAATTTTTTTTCTTGCATGAGATATTACAACACTTTTATAGCGTTGTAACTTTTGGAACGTCGAGAACTACTCGTCCTAACGATTCCCGAAAGTCCCAAAGGAGAGTATCATTCGCTACGTTACAATCTCAAACTTTGCGATCTAGTGCATCTTTTGGCTATTTTTGTGATATGCACCAAAATTCTAGAACATAAAACTATTTATACTCGTAGTTTTAGATGTATTCGGATATGGATTCTTTGACTACCAATGGAAAAAAAATACAGTGGGACCCACAACAAAAGAAAACTATTGATGATTGCCGAAAAAGATGTATGCACTTGCATGTCGTGTACTAACAAATACCATCATACTAGTACTAATGCACAAGAACCCATTCAATTGCTATAATTAAGAGTGCTTGGCCGGGGGAGTAGTACCAGGATGGGTAACGTCCATGGAAGTCTTCGTTTTATTGCATGAGAAAATTAGTCCTTTCGTTAGTTTTATATCTCAATGTTTGCGATCTTGTTTCTCTTTTAGCTATTTTTGTTATCTGCACCGTAATTCTAGATCATGAAATTGTTTTTACTCATGGTTTCGATATATTTGTAGATGTGTTCTTCAAACTACCGCTGGCCGAACATTAGATTTGGACCATAACAAAAGACAACTCTTGATGACCGTTGAAAATGATGTATGCGATTGCACCTAAAGTAACGCTTAGACTGTAGAGAACTATGCGTCGGTAAATACAAATTATAAAGCCCCTAGAGAGAACTACGTCCTCGAAATGTAACAATGTACCAAAATTTGTGTGCCTCTTTTTGTTATTTTGTGATAGGGACCAAAATTTTGTAATATAAAGTTGTTTGTCCTTGTAATATTTATATATTCAGATATGCGTTCTTAGACCGACTACTGGCCAAACTTTGTATTGAGACCCATAAAAAATACAAATATTTATAATCGTGGAAAAGGATATGCACTTGTACCTCACATATGACCGGGTCCGATCATACCAAAAATAATACATTATATCCCATCAGATCTGCATAGTTAAGCATGCTTAGGTGAAAGTTGAACTACGAATGGTGACCTCCAAGGAAGTCCTCATGATTCACACCTTTTTTATTATCTTCTTTTTTGTTAATTTTTTTTTCTTGCATGAGATATTACAACACTTTCATAGCGTTGTAACTTTTAGAACGTAGAGAACTACTCGTCCTAACGATTCCCGAAAGTCCCAAAGGAGAGTACTATTCGCTACGTTACAATCTCAAACTTTGCGATCTAGTGCATCTTTTGGCTATTTTTGTGATATGCACCAAAATTCTAGAACATAAAACTATTTATACTCGTAGTTTTAGATGTATTCGGATATGGATTCTTTGACTACCAATGGAAAAAAAATACAGTGGGACCCACAACAAAAGAAAACTATTGATGATTGCCGAAAAAGATGTATGCACTTGCATGTCGTGTACTAACAAATACCATCATACTAGTACTAATGCACAAGAACCCATTCAAATGCTATAATTAAGAGTGCTTGGCCGGGGGAGTAGTACCAGGATGGGTAACGTCCATGGAAGTCTTCGTTTTATTGCATGAGAAAATTAGTCCTTTCGTTAGTTTTATATCTCAATGTTTGCGATCTTGTTTCTCTTTTAGCTATTTTTGTTATCTGCACCGTAATTCTAGATCATGAAATTGTTTTTACTCATGGTTTCGATATATTTGTAGATGTGTTCTTCAAACTACCGCTGGCCGAACATTAGATTTGGACCATAACAAAAGACAACTCTTGATGACCGTTGAAAATGATGTATGCGATTGCACCTAAAGTAACGCTTAGACTGTAGAGAACTATGCGTCGGTAAATACAAATTATAAAGCCCCTAGAGAGAACTACGTCCTCGAAATGTAACAATGTACCAAAATTTGTGTGCCTCTTTTTGTTATGTTGTGATAGGGACCAAAATTTTGTAATATAAAGATGTTTGTCCTTGTAATATTTATATATTCAGATATGCGTTCTTAGACCGACTACTGGCCAAACTTTGTATTGAGACCCATAAAAAATACAAATATTTATAATCGTGGAAAAGGATATGCACTTGTACCTCACATATGACCGGGTCCGATCATACCACAAATAATACATCATATCCCATCAGATCTGCATAGTTAAGCATGCTTAGGTGAAAGTTGAACTACGAATGGTGACCTCCAAGGAAGTCCTCATGATTCACACCTTTTTTATTATCTTCTTTTTTGTTAATTTTTTTTTCTTGCATGAGATATTACAACACTTTCATAGCGTTGTAACTTTTAGAACGTAGAGAACTACTCGTCCTAACGATTCCCGAAAGTCCCAAAGGAGAGTACTATTCGCTACGTTACAATCTCAAACTTTGCGATCTAGTGCATCTTTTGGCTATTTTTGTGATATGCACCAAAATTCTAGAACATAAAACTATTTATACTCGTAGTTTTAGATGTATTCGGATATGGATTCTTTGACTACCAATGGAAAAAAAATACAGTGGGACCCACAACAAAAGAAAACTATTGATGATTGCCGAAAAAGATGTATGCACTTGCATGTCGTGTACTAACAAATACCATCATACTAGTACTAATGCACAAGAACCCATTCAAATGCTATAATTAAGAGTGCTTGGCCGGGGGAGTAGTACCAGGATGGGTAACGTCCATGGAAGTCTTCGTTTTATTGCATGAGAAAATTAGTCCTTTCGTTAGTTTTATATCTCAATGTTTGCGATCTTGTTTCTCTTTTAGCTATTTTTGTTATCTGCACCGTAATTCTAGATCATGAAATTGTTTTTACTCATGGTTTCGATATATTTGTAGATGTGTTCTTCAAACTACTGCTGGCCGAACATTAGATTTGGACCATAACAAAAGACAACTCTTGATGACCGTTGAAAATGATGTATGCGATTGCACCTAAAGTACTAAAAGGTGCTATCACACTATCAGTGATGCACAAGATCCCATCACAATGCTGCAGTTAAGAGTGCTTGGGTGAGAGTAGTACTAGGATGGGTAACCTCACGGGAATTCCTTCTGTTGTTCCTTTTTTTTTTTGGTTTTTTTCATTCCATAATAAAACACAACACTTTCGTAGCGTCGTAACGCTTAGACTGTAGAGAACTATGCGTCGGTAAATACAAATTATAAAGCCCCTAGAGAGAACCACGTCCTCGAAATGTAACAATGTACCAAAATTTGTGTGCCTCTTTTTGTTATTTTGTGATAGGGACCAAAATTTTGTAATATAAAGTTGTTTGTCCTTGTAATATTTATATATTCAGATATGCGTTCTTAGACCGACTACTGGCCAAACTTTGTATTGAGACCCATAAAAAATACAAATATTTATAATCGTGGAAAAGGATATGCACTTGTACCTCACATATGACCGGGTCCGATCATACCAAAAATAATACATTATATCCCATCAGATCTGCATAGTTAAGCATGCTTAGGTGAAAGTTGAACTACGAATGGTGACCTCCAAGGAAGTCCTCATGATTCACACCTTTTTTATTATCTTCTTTTTTGTTAATTTTTTTTTCTTGCATGAGATATTACAACACTTTCATAGCGTTGTAACTTTTAGAACGTAGAGAACTACTCGTCCTAACGATTCCCGAAAGTCCCAAAGGAGAGTATCATTCGCTACGTTACAATCTCAAACTTTGCGATCTAGTGCATCTTTTGGCTATTTTTGTGATATGCACCAAAATTCTAGAACATAAAACTATTTATACTCGTAGTTTTAGATGTATTCGGATATGGATTCTTTGAATACCAATGGAAAAAAAATACAGTGGGACCCACAACAAAAGAAAACTATTGATGATTGCCGAAAAAGATGTATGCACTTGCATGTCGTGTACTAACAAATACCATCATACTAGTACTAATTCACAAGAACCCATTCAAATGCTATAATTAAGAGTGCTTGGCCGGGGGAGTAGTACCAGGATGGGTAACGTCCATGGAAGTCTTCGTTTTATTGCATGAGAAAATTAGTCCTTTCGTTAGTTTATATCTCAATGTTTGCGATCTTGTTTCTCTTTTAGCTATTTTTGTTATCTGCACCGTAATTCTAGATCATGAAATTGTTTTTACACATGGTTTCGATACATTTGTAGATGTGTTCTTCAAACTACCGCTGGCCGAACATTAGATTTGGACCATAACAAAAGACAACTCTTGATGACCGTTGAAAATGATGTATGCGATTGCACCTAAATTACTAAAAGGTGCTATCACACTATCAGTGATGCACAAGATCCCATCACAATGCTGCAGTTAAGAGTGCTTGGGTGAGAGTAGTACTAGGATGGGTAACCTCACGGGAATTCCTTCTGTTGTTCCTTATTTTTTTGGTTTTTTTCATTCCATAAGAAAACACAACACTTTCGTAGCGTCGTAACGCTTAGACTGTAGAGAACTATGCGTCGGTAAATACAAATTATAAAGCCCCAAGAGAGAACCACGTCCTCGAAATGTAACAATGTACCAAAATTTGTGTGCCTCTTTTTGTTATTTTGTGATAGGGACCAAAATTTTGTAATATAAAGTTGTTTGTCCTTGTAATATTTATATATTCAGATATGCGTTCTTAGACCGACTACTGGCCAAACTTTGTATTGAGACCCATAAAAAATAGTAATATTTATAATCGTGGAAAAGGATATGCACTTGTACCTCACATATGACCGGGTTCGATCATACCACAAATAATACATCATATCCCATCAGATCTGCATAGTTAAGCATGCTTAGGTGAAAGTTGTACTACGAATGGAGACCTCCAATGAAGTCCTCATGATTCACACCTTTTTTATTATGTTCTTTTTTGTTAATTTTTTTTTCTTGCATGAGATATTACAACACTTTCATAGCGTTGTAACTTTTAGAACGTAGAGAACTACTCGTCCTAACGATTCCCGAAAGTCCCAAAGGAGAGTATCATTCGCTACGTTACAATCTCAAACTTTGCGATCTAGTGCATCTTTTGGCTATTTTTGTGATATGCACCAAAATTCTAGAACATAAAACTATTTATACTCGTAGTTTTATATGTATTCGGATATGGATTCTTTGACTACCAATGGACAAAAAATACAGTGGGACCCACAACAAAAGAAAACTATTGATGATTGCCGAAAAAGATGTATGCACTTGCATGTCGTGTACTAACAAATACCATCATACTAGTACTAATGCACAAGAACCCATTCAAATGCTATAATTAAGAGTGCTTGGCCGGGGGAGTAGTACCAGGATGGGTAACGTCCATGGAAGTCTTCGTTTTATTGCATGAGAAAATTAGTCCTTTCGTTAGTTTTATATCTCAATGTTTGCGATCTTGTTTCTCTTTTAGCTATTTTTGTTATCTGCACCGTAACTCTAGATCATGAAATTGTTTTTACTCATGGTTTCGATATATTTGTAGATGTATTCTTCAAACTAACGCTGGCCGAACATTAGATTTGGACCATAACAAAAGACAACTCTTGATGACTGTTGAAAATGATGTATGCGATTGCACCTAAAGTACTAAAAGGTGCTATCACACTATCAGTGATGCACAAGATCCCATCACAATGCTGCAGTTAAGAGTGCTTGGGTGAGAGTAGTACTAGGATGGGTAACCTCACGGGAATTCCTTCTGTTGTTCCTTTTTTTTTTTGGTTTATTCATTCCATAAGAAAACACAACACTTTCGTAGCGTCGTAACGCTTAGACTGTAGAGAACTATGCGTCGGTAAATACAAATTATAAAGCCCCAAGAGAGAACCACGTCCTCGAAATGTAACAATGTACCAAAATTTGTGTGCCTCTTTTTGTTATTTTGTGATAGGGACCAAAATTTTGTAATATAAAGTTGTTTGTCCTTGTAATATTTGTATATTCAGATATGCGTTCTTAGACCGACTAGTGGCCAAACTTTTTATTGAGACCCATAAAAAATAGAAATCTTTATAATCGTGGAAAAGGATATGCACTTGTACCTCACATATGACCGGGTCCGATCATACCACAAATAATACATCATATCCCGTCAGATCTGCATAGTTAATCATGCTTAGGTGAAAGTTGTACTACGAATGGTGACCTACAAGGAAGTCCTCATGATTCACACCTTTTTTATTATCTTCTTTTTTGTTAATTTTTTTTTCTTGCATGAGATATTACAACACTTTCATAGCGTTGTAACTTTTAGAACGTAGAGAACTACTCGTCCTAACGATTCCCGAAAGTCCCAAAGGAGAGTATCATTCGCTACGTTACAATCTCAAACTTTGCGATCTAGTGCATCTTTTGGCTATTTTTGTGATATCCACCAAAATTCTAGAACATAAAACTATTTATACTCGTAGTTTTAGATGTATTCGGATATGGATTCTTTGACTACCAATGGACAAAAAATACAGTGGGACCCACAACAAAAGAAAACTATTGATGATTGCCGAAAAAGATGTATGCACTTGCATGTAGTGTACTAACTAATACCATCATACTAGTACTAATGCACAAGAACCCATTCAAATGCTATAATTAAGAGTGCTTGGCCGGGGGAGTAGTACCAGGATGGGTAACGTCCATGGAAGTCTTCGTTTTATTGCATGAGAAAATTAGTCCTTTCGTTAGTTTATATCCCAATGTTTGCGATCTTGTTTCTCTTTTAGCTATTTTTGTTATCTGCACCGTAATTCTAGATCATGAAATTGTTTTTACTCATGGTTTCGATATATTTGTAGATGTGTTCTTCAAACTACCGCTGGCCGAACATTAGATTTGGACCATAACAAAAGACAACTCTTGATGACCGTTGAGAATGATGTATGCGATTGCACCTAAAGTACTAAAAGGTGCTATCACACTATCAGTGATGCACAAGATCCCATCACAATGCTGCAGTTAAGAGTGCTTGGGTGAGAGTAGTACTAGGATGGGTAACCTCACGGGAATTCCTTCTGTTGTTCCTTTTTTTTTTTGGTTTATTCATTCCATAAGAAAACACAACACTTTCGTAGCGTCGTAACGCTTAGACTGTAGAGAACTATGCGTCGGTAAATACAAATTATAAAGCCCCAAGAGAGAACCACGTCCTCGAAATGTAACAATGTACCAAAATTTGTGTGCCTCTTTTTGTTATTTTGTGATAGGGACCAAAATTTTGTAATATAAAGTTGGTTGTCCTTGTAATATTTGTATATTCAGATATGCGTTCTTAGACCGACTAGTGGCCAAACTTTTTATTGAGACCCATAAAAAATAGAAATCTTTATAATCGTGGAAAAGGATATGCACTTGTACCTCACATATGACCGGGTCCGATCATACCACAAATAATACATCATATCCCGTCAGATCTGCATAGTTAATCATGCTTAGGTGAAAGTTGTACTACGAATGGTGACCTACAAGGAAGTCCTCATGATTCACACCTTTTTTATTATCTTCTTTTTTGTTAATTTTTTTTTCTTGCATGAGATATTACAACACTTTCATAGCGTTGTAACTTTTAGAACGTAGAGAACTACTCGTCCTAACGATTCCCGAAAGTCCCAAAGGAGAGTATCATTCGCTACGTTACAATCTCAAACTTTGCGATCTAGTGCATCTTTTGGCTATTTTTGTGATATGCACCAAAATTCTAGAACATAAAACTATTTATACTCATAGTTTTAGATGTATTCGGATATGGATTCTTTGACTACCAATGGACAAAAAATACAGTGGGACCCACAACAAAAGAAAACTATTGATGATTGCCGAAAAAGATGTATGCACTTGCATGTCGTGTACTAACAAATACCATCATACTAGTACTAATGCACAAGAACCCATTCAAATGCTATAATTAAGAGTGCTTGGCCGGGGGAGTAGTACCAGGATGGGTAACGTCCATGGAAGTCTTCGTTTTATTGCATGAGAAAATTAGTCCTTTCGTTAGTTTATATCTCAATGTTTGCGATCTTGTTTCTCTTTTAGCTATTTTTGTTATCTGCACCGTAATTCTAGATAATGAAATTGTTTTTACTCATGGTTTCGATATATTTGTAGATGTGTTCTTCAAACTACCGCTGGCCGAACATTAGATTTGGACCATAACAAAAGACAACTCTTGATGACCGTTGAAAATGATGTATGCGATTGCACCTAAAGTACTAAAAGGTGCTATCACACTATCAGTGATGCACAAGATCCCATCACAATGCTGCAGTTAAGAGTGCCTGGGTGAGAGTAGTACTAGGATGGGTAACCTCACGGGAATTCCTTCTGTTGTTCCTTTTTTTTTTGG
The DNA here is from genome assembly GCA_023374145.1 of Lepidium sativum. Classification (NCBI taxonomy): domain Eukaryota; kingdom Viridiplantae; phylum Streptophyta; class Magnoliopsida; order Brassicales; family Brassicaceae; genus Lepidium; species Lepidium sativum. The sequence continues at coordinate 24,692 of JAKUCM010003449.1, forward strand.
TTTTTTTCATTCCATAAGAAAACACAACACTTTCGTAGCGTCATAACGCTTAGACTGTAGAGAACTATGCGTCGGTAAATACAAATTATAAAGCCCCTAGAGAGAACCACGTCCTCGAAATGTAACAATGGACCAAATTTTTTGTGCCTCTTTTTGTTATTTTGTGATAGGGACCAAAATTTTGTAATATAAAGTTGTTTGTCCTTGTAATATTTATATATTCAGATATGCGTTCTTAGACCGACTAGTGGCCAAAATTTTTATTGAGACCCATAAAAAATAGAAATCTTTATAATCGTGGAAAAGGATATGCACTTGTACCTCACATATGACCGGGTCCGATCATACCACAAATAATACATCATATCCCGTCAGATCTGCATAGTTAAGCATGCTTAGGTGAAAGTTGTACTACGAATGGAGACCTCCAATGAAGTCCTCATGATTCACACCTTTTTTATTATGTTCTTTTTTGTTAATTTTTTTTTCTTGCATGAGATATTACAACACTTTCATAGCGTTGTAACTTTTAGAACGTAGAGAACTACTCGTCCTAACGATTCCCGAAAGTCCCAAAGGAGAGTATCATTCGCTACGTTACAATCTCAAACTTTGCGATCTAGTGCATCTTTTGGCTATTTTTGTGATATGCACCAATATTCTAGAACATAAAACTATTTATACTCGTAGTTTTAGATGTATTCGGTAATGGATTCTTTGACTACCAATGGACAAAAAATACAGTGGGACCCACAACAAAAGAAAACTATTGATGATTGCCGAAAAAGATGTATGCACTTGCATGTCGTGTACTAACAAATACCATCATACTAGTACTAATGCACAAGAACCCATTCAAATGTTATAATTAAGAGTGCTTGGCCGGGGGAGTAGTACCAGGATGGGTAACGTCCATGGAAGTCTTCGTTTTATTGCATGAGAAAATTAGTCCTTTCGTTAGTTTTATATCTCAATGTTTGCGATCTTGTTTTTCTTTTAGCTATTTTTGTTATCTGCACCGTAATTCTAGATCATGAAATTGTTCTTACTCATGGTTTCGATATATTTGTAGATGTGTTCTTGAAACTACCGCTGGCCGAACATTAGATTTGGACCATAACAAAAGACAACTCTTGATGACCGTTGAAAATGATGTATGCGATTGCACCTAAAGTAGTAAAAGGTGCTATCACACTATCAGTGATGCACAAGATCCCATCACAATGCTGCAGTTAAGAGTGCTTGGGTGAGAGTAGTACTAGGATGGGTAACCTCACGGGAATTCCTTCTGTTGTTCCTTTTTTTTTTGGTTTTTTTCATTCCATAAGAAAACACAACACTTTCGTAGCTTCGTAACGCTTAGACTGTAGAGAACTATGCGTCGGTAAATACAAATTATAAAGCCCCAAGAGAGAACCACGTCCTCGAAATGTAACAATGTACCAAAATTTGTGTGCCTCTTTTTGTTATTTTGTGATAGGGACCAAAATTTTGTAATATAAAGTTATTTGTCCTTGTAATATTTATATATTCAGATATGCGTTCTTAGACCGACTAGTGGCCAAACTTTGTATTGAGACCCATAAAAAATAAAAATATTTATAATCGTGGAAAAGGATATGCACTTGTACCTCACATATGACCGGGTCCGATCATACCACAAATAATACATCATATCCCATCAGATCTGCATAGTTAAGCATGCTTAGGTGAAAGTTGAAATACGAATGGTGACCTCCAAGGAAGTCCTCATGATTCACACCTTTTTTATTATCTTCTTTTTTGTTAATTTTTTTTTCTTGCATGAGATATTACAACACTTTCATAGCGTTGTAACTTTTAGAACGTAGAGAACTACTCGTCCTAACGATTCCCGAAAGTCCCAAAGGAGAGTATCATTCGCTACGTTACAATCTCAAACTTTGCGATCTAGTGCATCTTTTGGCTATATTTGTGATATGCACCAAAATTCTCTAACATAAAACTATTTATACTCGTAGTTTTAGATGTATTCGGATATGGATTCTTTGACTACCAATGGAAAAAAAATACAGTGGGACCCACAACAAAAGAAAACTATTGATGATTGCCGAAAAAGATGTATGCACTTGCATGTCGTGTACTAACAAATACCATCATACTAGTACTAATGCACAAGAACCCATTCAAATGCTATAATTAAGAGTGCTTGGCCGGGGGAGTAGTACCAGGATGGGTAACGTCCATGGAAGTCTTCGTTTTATTGCATGAGAAAATTAGTCCTTTCGTTAGTTTTATATCTCAATGTTTGCGATCTTGTTTCTCTTTTAGCTATTTTTGTTATCTTCACCGTAATTCTAGATCATGAAATTGTTTTTACTCATGGTTTCGATATATTTGTAGATGTGTTCTTCAAACTACCGCTGGCCGAACATTAGATTTAGACCATAACAAAAGACAACTCTTGATGACCGTTGAAAATGATGTATGCGATTGCACCTAAAGTACTAAAAGGTGCTATCACACTATCAGTGATGCACAAGATCCCATCACAATGCTGCAGTTAAGAGTGCTTGGGTGAGAGTAGTACTAGGATGGGTAACCTCACGGGAATTCCTTCTGTTGTTCCTTTTTTTTTTGGTTTTTTTCATTCCATAAGAAAACACAACACTTTCGTAGCGTCGTAACGCTTAGACTGTAGAGAACTATGCGTCGGTAAATACAAATTATAAAGCCCCAAGAGAGAACCACATCCTCGAAATGTAACAATGTACCAAAATTTTTGTGCGTCTTTTTGTTATTTTGTGATAGGGACCAAAATTTTGTAATATAAAGTTGTTTGTCCTTGTAATATTTATATATTCAGATATGCGTTCTTAGACCGACTAGTGGCCAAACTTTGTATTGAGACCCATAAAAAATAGAAATATTTATAATCGTGGAAAAGGATATGCACTTGTACCTCACATATGACCGGGTCCGATCATACCACAAATAATACATCATATCCCATCAAATCTGCATAGTTAAGCATGCTTAGGTGAAAGTTGAAATACGAATGGTGACCTCCAAGGAAGTCCTCATGATTCACACCTTTTTTATTATCTTCTTTTTTGTTAATTTTTTTTTCTTGCATGAGATATTACAACACTTTCATAGCGTTGTAACTTTTAGAACGTAGAGAACTACTCGTCCTAACGATTCCCGAAAGTCCCAAAGGAGAGTACTATTCGCTACGTTACAATCTCAAACTTTGCGATCTAGTGCATCTTTTGGCTATTTTTGTGATATGCACCAAAATTCTAGAACATAAAACTATTTATACTCGTAGTTTTAGATGTATTCGGATATGGATTCTTTGACTACCAATGGAAAAAAAATACAGTGGGACCCACAACAAAAGAAAACTATTGATGATTGCCGAAAAAGATGTATGCACTTGCATGTCGTGTACTAACAAATACCATCATACTAGTACTAATGCACAAGAACCCATTCAAATGCTATAATTAAGAGTGCTTGGCCGGGGGAGTAGTACCAGGATGGGTAACGTCCATGGAAGTCTTCGTTTTATTGCATGAGAAAATTAGTCCTTTCGTTAGTTTTATATCTCAATGTTTGCGATCTTGTTTCTCTTTTAGCTATTTTTGTTATCTTCACCGTAATTCTAGATCATGAAATTGTTTTTACTCATGGTTTCGATATATTTGTAGATGTGTTCTTCAAACTACCGCTGGCCGAACATTAGATTTGGACCATAACAAAAGACAACTCTTGATGACCGTTGAAAATGATGTATGCGATTGCACCTAAAGTACTAAAAGGTGCTATCACACTATCAGTAATGCACAAGATCCCATCACAATGCTGCAGTTAAGAGTGCTTGGGTGAGAGTAGTACTAGGATGGGTAACCTCACGGGAATTCCTTCTGTTGTTCCTTTTTTTTTTGGTTTTTTTCATTCCATAAGAAAACACAACACTTTCGTAGCGTCGTAACGCTTAGACTGTAGAGAACTATGCGTCGGTAAATACAAATTATAAAGCCCCAAGAGAGAACCACATCCTCGAAATGTAACAATGTACCAAAATTTTTGTGCGTCTTTTTGTTATTTTGTGATAGGGACCAAAATTTTGTAATATAAAGTTGTTTGTCCTTGTAATATTTATATATTCAGATATGCGTTCTTAGACCGACTAGTGGCCAAACTTTGTATTGAGACCCATAAAAAATAGAAATATTTATAATCGTGGAAAAGGATATGCACTTGTACCTCACATATGACCGGGTCCGATCATACCACAAATAATACATCATATCCCATCAGATCTGCATAGTTAAGCATGCTTAGGTGAAAGTTGAACTACGAATGGTGACCTCCAAGGAAGTCCTCATGATTCACACCTTTTTTATTATCTTCTTTTTTGTTAATTTTTTTTTCTTGCATGAGATATTACAACACTTTCATAGCGTTGTAACTTTTAGAACGTAGAGAACTACTCGTCCTAACGATTCCCGAAAGTCCCAAAGGAGAGTATCATTCGCTACGTTACAATCTCAAACTTTGCGATCTAGTGCATCTTTTGGCTATTTTTGTGATATGCACCAAAATTCTAGAACATAAAACTATTTAAACTCGTAGTTTTAGATGTATTCGGATATGGATTCTTTGACTACCAGTGGAAAAAAAATACAGTGGGACCCACAACAAAAGAAAACTATTGATGATTGCCGAAAAAGATGTATGCACTTGCATGTCGTGTACTAACAAATACCATCATACTAGTACTAATGCACAAGAACCCATTCAAATGCTATAATTAAGAGTGCTTGGCCGGGGGAGTAGTACCAGGATGGGTAACGTCCATGGAAGTCTTCGTTTTATTGCATGAGAAAATTAGTCCTTTCGTTAGTTTTATATCTCAATGTTTGCGATCTTGTTTCTCTTTTAGCTATTTTTGTTATCTGCACCGTAATTCTAGATCATGAAATTGTTTTTACTCATGGTTTCGATATATTTGTAGATGTGTTCTTCAAACTACCGCTGGCCGAACATTAGATTTGGACCATAACAAAAGACAACTCTTGATGACCGTTGAAAATGATGTATGCGATTGCACCTAAAGTACTAAAAGGTGCTATCACACTATCAGTGATGCACAAGATCCCATCACAATGCTGCAGTTAAGAGTGCTTGGGTGAGAGTAGTACTAGGATGGGTAACCTCACGGGAATTCCTTCTGTTGTTCCTTTTTTTTTTGGTTTTTTTCATTCCATAAGAAAACACAACACTTTCGTAGCTTCGTAACGCTTAGACTGTAGAGAACTATGCGTCGGTAAATACAAATTATAAAGCCCCAAGAGAGAACCACGTCCTCGAAATGTAACAATGTACCAAAATTTTTGTGCCTCTTTTTGTTATTTTGTGATAGGGACCAAAATTTTGTAATATAAAGTTGTTTGTCCTTGTAATATTTATATATTCAGATATGCGTTCTTAGACCGACTAGTGGCCAAACTTTGTATTGAGACCCATAAAAAATAAAAATATTTATAATCGTGGAAAAGGATATGCACTTGTACCTCACATATGACCGGGTCCGATCATACCACAAATAATACATCATATCCCATCAGATCTGCATAGTTAAGCATGCTTAGGTGAAAGTTGAACTACGAATGGTGACCTCCAAGGAAGTCCTCATGATTCACACCTTTTTTATTATCTTCTTTTTTGTTAATTTTTTTTTCTTGCATGAGATATTACAACACTTTCATAGCGTTGTAACTTTTAGAACGTAGAGAACTACTCGTCCTAACGATTCCCGAAAGTCCCAAAGGAGAGTATCATTCGCTACGTTACAATCTCAAACTTTGCGATCTAGTGCATCTTTTGGCTATTTTTGTGATATGCACAAAAATTCTAGAACATAAAACTATTTATACTCGTAGTTTTAGATGTATTCGGATATGGATTCTTTGACTACCAGTGGAAAAAAAATACAGTGGGACCCACAACAAAAGAAAACTATTGATGATTGCCGAAAAAGATGTATGCACTTGCATGTCGTGTACTAACAAATACCATCATACTAGTACTAATGCACAAGAACCCATTCAAATGCTATAATTAAGAGTGCTTGGCCGGGGGAGTAGTACCAGGATGGGTAACGTCCATGGAAGTCTTCGTTTTATTGCATGAGAAAATTAGTCCTTTCGTTAGTTTTATATCTCAATGTTTGCGATCTTGTTTCTCTTTTAGCTATTTTTGTTATCTTCACCGTAATTCTAGATCATGAAATTGTTTTTACTCATGGTTTCGATATATTTGTAGATGTGTTCTTCAAACTACCGCTGGCCGAACATTAGATTTAGACCATAACAAAAGACAACTCTTGATGACCGTTGAAAATGATGTATGCGATTGCACCTAAAGTACTAAAAGGTGCTATCACACTATCAGTGATGCACAAGATCCCATCACAATGCTGCAGTTAAGAGTGCTTGGGTGAGAGTAGTACTAGGATGGGTAACCTCACGGGAATTCCTTCTGTTGTTCCTTTTTTTTTTGGTTTTTTTCATTCCATAAGAAAACACAACACTTTCGTAGCGTCGTAACGCTTAGACTGTAGAGAACTATGCGTCGGTAAATACAAATTATAAAGCCCCAAGAGAGAACCACATCCTCGAAATGTAACAATGTACCAAAATTTTTGTGCGTCTTTTTGTTATTTTGTGATAGGGACCAAAATTTTGTAATATAAAGTTGTTTGTCCTTGTAATATTTATATATTCAGATATGCGTTCTTAGACCGACTAGTGGCCAAACTTTGTATTGAGACCCATAAAAAATAGAAATATTTATAATCGTGGAAAAGGATATGCACTTGTACCTCACATATGACCGGGTCCGATCATACCACAAATAATACATCATATCCCATCAGATCTGCATAGTTAAGCATGCTTAGGTGAAAGTTGAAATACGAATGGTGACCTCCAAGGAAGTCCTCATGATTCACACCTTTTTTATTATCTTCTTTTTTGTTAATTTTTTTTTCTTGCATGAGATATTACAACACTTTCATAGCGTTGTAACTTTTAGAACGTAGAGAACTACTCGTCCTAACGATTCCCGAAAGTCCCAAAGGAGAGTATCATTCGCTACGTTACAATCTCAAACTTTGCGATCTAGTGCATCTTTTGGCTATATTTGTGATATGCACCAAAATTCTAGAACATAAAACTATTTATACTCGTAGTTTTAGATGTATTCGGATATGGATTCTTTGACTACCAATGGAAAAAAAATACAGTGGGACCCACAACAAAAGAAAACTATTGATGATTGCCGAAAAAGATGTATGCACTTGCATGTCGTGTACTAACAAATACCATCATACTAGTACTAATGCACAAGAACCCATTCAAATGCTATAATTAAGAGTGCTTGGCCGGGGGAGTAGTACCAGGATGGGTAACGTCCATGGAAGTCTTCGTTTTATTGCATGAGAAAATTAGTCCTTTCGTTAGTTTTATATCTCAATGTTTGCGATCTTGTTTCTCTTTTAGCTATTTTTGTTATCTTCACCGTAATTCTAGATCATGAAATTGTTTTTACTCATGGTTTCGATATATTTGTAGATGTGTTCTTCAAACTACCGCTGGCCGAACATTAGATTTGGACCATAACAAAAGACAACTCTTGATGACCGTTGAAAATGATGTATGCGATTACACCTAAAGTAACGCTTAGACTGTAGAGAACTATGCGTCGGTAAATACAAATTATAAAGCCCCAAGAGAGAACCACGTCCTCGAAATGTAACAATGTACCAAAATTTGTGTGCCTCTTTTTGTTATTTTGTGATAGGGACCAAAATTTTGTAATATAAAGTTGTTTGTCCTTGTAATATTTATATATTCAGATATGCGTTCTTAGACCGACTACTGGCCAAACTTTGTATTGAGACCCATAAAAAATACAAATATTTATAATCGTGGAAAAGGATATGCACTTGTACCTCACATATGACCGGGTCCGATCATACCACAAATAATACATCATATCCCATCAGATCTGCATAGTTAAGCATGCTTAGGTGAAAGTTGAACTACGAATGGTGACCTCCAAGGAAGTCCTCATGATTTACACCTTTTTTATTATCTTCTTTTTTGTTAATTTTTTTTTCTTGATTGAGATATTACAACACTTTCATAGCGTTGTAACTTTTAGAACGTAGAGAACTACTCGTCCTAACGATTCCCGAAAGTCCCAAAGGAGAGTACTATTCGCTACGTTACAATCTCAAACTTTGCGATCTAGTGCATCTTTTGGCTATTTTTGTGATATGCACCAAAATTCTAGAACATAAAACTATTTATACTCGTAGTTTTAGATGTATTCGGATATGGATTCTTTGACTACCAATGGAAAAAAAATACAGTGGGACCCACAACAAAAGAAAACTATTGATGATTGCCGAAAAAGATGTATGCACTTGCATGTCGTGTACTAACAAATACCATCATACTAGTACTAATGCACAAGAACCCATTCAAATGCTATAATTAAGAGTGCTTGGCCGGGGGAGTAGTACCAGGATGGGTAACGTCCATGGAAGTCTTCGTTTTATTGCATGAGAAAATTAGTCCTTTCGTTAGTTTTATATCTCAATGTTTGCGATCTTGTTTCTCTTTTAGCTATTTTTGTTATCTTCACCGTAATTCTAGATCATGAAATTGTTTTTACTCATGGTTTCGATATATTTGTAGATGTGTTCTTCAAACTACCGCTGGCCGAACATTAGATTTGGACCATAACAAAAGACAACTCTTGATGACCGTTGAAAATGATGTATGCGATTGCACCTAAAGTACTAAAAGGTGCTATCACACTATCAGTGATGCACAAGATCCCATCACAATGCTGCAGTTAAGAGTGCTTGGGTGAGAGTAGTACTAGGATGGGTAACCTCACGGGAATTCCTTCTGTTGTTCCTTTTTTTTTTTGGTTTTTTTCATTCCATAGGAAAACACAACACTTTCGTAGCTTCGTAACGCTTAGACTGTAGAGAACTATGCGTCGGTAAATACAAATTATAAAGCCCCAAGAGAGAACCACGTCCTCGAAATGTAACAATGTACGAAAATTTGTGTGCCTCTTTTTGTTATTTTGTGATAGGGACCAAAATTTTGTAATATAAAGTTATTTGTCCTTGTAATATTTATATTTTCAGATATGCGTTCTTAGACCGACTAGTGGCCAAACTTTGTATTGCGACCCATAAAAAATAGAAATATTTATAATCGTGGAAAAGGATATGCACTTGTACCTCACATATGATCGGGTCCGATCATACCAAAAATAATACATCATATCCCATCAGATCTGCATAGTTAAGCATGCTTAGGTGAAAGTTGAACTACGAATGGTGACCTCCAAGGAAGTCCTCATGATTCACACCTTTTTTATTATCTTCTTTTTTGTTAATTTTTTTTTCTTGCATGAGATATTACAACACTTTCATAGCGTTGTAACTTTTAGAACGTAGAGAACTACTCGTCCTAACGATTCCCGAAAGTCCCAAAGGAGAGTATCATTCGCTACGTTACAATCTCAAACTTTGCGATCTAGTGCATCTTTTGGCTATTTTTGTGATATGCACCAAAATTCTAGAACATAAAACTATTTATACTCGTAGTTTTAGATGTATTCGGATATGGATTCTTTGACTACCAGTGGAAAAAAAATACAGTGGGACCCACAACAAAAGAAAACTATTGATGATTGCCGAAAAAGATGTATGCACTTGCATGTCGTGTACTAACAAATACCATCATACTAGTATTAATGCACAAGAACCCATTCAAATGCTATAATTAAGAGTGCTTGGCCGGGGGAGTAGTACCAGGATGGGTAACGTCCATGGAAGTCTTCGTTTTATTGCATGAGAAAATTAGTCCTTTCGTTAGTTTTATATCTCAATGTTTGCGATCTTGTTTCTCTTTTAGCTATTTTTGTTATCTGCACCGTAATTCTAGATCATGAAATTGTTTTTACTCATGGTTTCGATATATTTGTAGATGTGTTCTTCAAACTACCGCTGGCCGAACATTAGATTTGGACCATAACAAAAGACAACTCTTGATGACCGTTGAAAATGATGTATGCGATTGCACCTAAAGTACTAAAAGGTGCTATCACACTATCAGTGATGCACAAGATCCCATCACAATGCTGCAGTTAAGAGTGCTTGGGTGAGAGTAGTACTAGGATGGGTAACCTCACGGGAATTCCTTCTGTTGTCCTTTTTTTTTTTGGTTTTTTTCATTCCATAAGAAAACACAACACTTTCGTAGCGTCGTAATGCTTAGACTGTAGAGAACTATGCGTCGGTAAATACAAATTATAAAGCCCCTAGAGAGAACCACGTCCTCGAAATGTAACAATGTACCAAAATTTGTGTGCCTCTTTTTGTTATTTTGTGATAGGGACCAAAATTTTGTAATATAAAGTTATTTGTCCTTGTAATATTTATATTTTCAGATATGCGTTCTTAGACCGACTAGTGGCCAAACTTTGTATTGCGACCCATAAAAAATAGAAATATTTATAATCGTGGAAAAGGATATGCACTTGTACCTCACATATGATCGGGTCCGATCATACCAAAAATAATACATCATATCCCATCAGATCTGCATAGTTAAGCATGCTTAGGTGAAAGTTGAACTACGAATGGTGACCTCCAAGGAAGTCCTCATGATTCACACCTTTTTTATTATCTTCTTTTTTGTTAATTTTTTTTTCTTGCATGAGATATTACAACACTTTCATAGCGTTGTAACTTTTAGAACGTAGAGAACTACTCGTCCTAACGATTCCCGAAAGTCCCAAAGGAGAGTATCATTCGCTACGTTACAATCTCAAACTTTGCGATCTAGTGCATCTTTTGGCTATTTTTGTGATATGCACCAAAATTCTAGAACATAAAACTATTTATACTCGTAGTTTTAGATGTATTCGGATATGGATTCTTTGACTACCAGTGGAAAAAAAATACAGTGGGACCCACAACAAAAGAAAACTATTGATGATTGCCGAAAAAGATGTATGCACTTGCATGTCGTGTACTAACAAATACCATCATACTAGTATTAATGCACAAGAACCCATTCAAATGCTATAATTAAGAGTGCTTGGCCGGGGGAGTAGTACCAGGATGGGTAACGTCCATGGAAGTCTTCGTTTTATTGCATGAGAAAATTAGTCCTTTCGTTAGTTTTATATCTCAATGTTTGCGATCTTGTTTCTCTTTTAGCTATTTTTGTTATCTGCACCGTAATTCTAGATCATGAAATTGTTTTTACTCATGGTTTCGATATATTTGTAGATGTGTTCTTCAAACTACCGCTGGCCGAACATTAGATTTGGACCATAACAAAAGACAACTCTTGATGACCGTTGAAAATGATGTATGCGATTGCACCTAAAGTACTAAAAGGTGCTATCACACTATCAGTGATGCACAAGATCCCATCACAATGCTGCAGTTAAGAGTGCTTGGGTGAGAGTAGTACTAGGATGGGTAACCTCACGGGAATTCCTTCTGTTGTCCTTTTTTTTTTGGTTTTTTTCATTCCATAAGAAAACACAACACTTTCGTAGCGTCGTAATGCTTAGACTGTAGAGAACTATGCGTCGGTAAATACAAATTATAAAGCCCCTAGAGAGAACCACGTCCTCGAAATGTAACAATGTACCAAAATTTGTGTGCCTCTTTTTGTTATATTGTGATAGGGACCAAAATTTTGTAATATAAAGTTGTTTGTCCTTGTAATATTTATATATTCAGATATGCGTTCTTAGACCGACTAGTGGCCAAACTTTGTATTGAGACCCATAAAAAATAAAAATATTTATAATCGTGGAAAAGGATATGCACTTGTACCTCACATATGACCGGGTCCGATCATACCACAAATAATACATCATATCCCATCAGATCTGCATAGTTAAGCATGCTTAGGTGAAAGTTGAACTACGAATGGTGACCTCCAAGGAAGTCCTCATGATTCACACCTTTTTTATTATCTTCTTTTTTGTTAATTTTTTTTCTTGCATGAGATATTACAACACTTTCATAGCGTTGTAATTTTTGGAACGTAGAGAACTACTCGTCCTAACGATTCCCGAAAGTCCCAAAGGAGAGTATCATTCGCTACGTTACAATCTCAAACTTTGCGATCTAGTGCATCTTTTGGCTATTTTTGTGATATGCACCAAAATTCTAGAACATAAAACTATTTATACTCGTAGTTTTAGATGTATTCGGATATGGATTCTTTGACTACCAATGAAAAAAAAATACAGTGGGACCCACAACAAAAGAAAACTATTGATGATTGCCGAAAAAGATGTATGCACTTCAGTGTCGTGTACTAACAAATACCATCATACTAGTACTAATGCACAAGAACCCATTCAAATGCTATAATTAAGAGTGCTTGGCCGGGGGAGTAGTACCAGGATGGGTAACGTCCATGGAAGTCTTCGTTTTATTGCATGAGAAAATTAGTCCTTTCGTTAGTTTTATATCTCAATGTTTGCGATCTTGTTTCTCTTTTAGCTATTTTTGTTATCTGCACCGTAATTCTAGATCATGAAATTGTTTTTACTCATGGTTTCGATATATTTGTAGATGTGTTCTTCAAACTACCGCTGGCCGAACATTAGATTTGGACCATAACAAAAGACAACTCTTGATGACCGTTGAAAATGATGTATGCGATTGCACCTAAAGTACTAAAAGGTGCTATCACACTATCAGTGATGCACAAGATCCCATCACAATGCTGCAGTTAAGAGTGCTTGGGTGAGAGTAGTACTAGGATGGGTAACCTCACGGGAATTCCTTCTGTTGTCCTTTTTTTTTTTGGTTTTTTTCATTCCATAAGAAAACACAACACTTTCGTAGCGTCGTAATGCTTAGACTGTAGAGAACTATGTGTCGGTAAATACAAATTATAAAGCCCCTAGAGAGAACCACGTCCTCGAAATGTAACAATGTACCAAAATTTGTGTGCCTCTTTTTGTTATATTGTGATAGGGACCAAAATTTTGTAATATAAAGTTGTTTGTCCTTGTAATATTTATATATTCAGATATGCGTTCTTAGACCGACTAGTGGCCAAACTTTGTATTGAGACCCATAAAAAATAAAAATATTTATAATCGTGGAAAAGGATATGCACTTGTACCTCACATATGACCGGGTCCGATCATACCACAAATAATACATCATATCCCATCAGATCTGCATAGTTAAGCATGCTTAGGTGAAAGTTGAACTACGAATGGTGACCTCCAAGGAAGTCCTCATGATTCACACCTTTTTTATTATCTTCTTTTTTGTTAATTTTTTTTCTTGCATGAGATATTACAACACTTTCATAGCGTTGTAACTTTTGGAACGTAGAGAACTACTCGTCCTAACGATTCCCGAAAGTCCCAAAGGAGAGTATCATTCGCTACGTTACAATCTCAAACTTTGCGATCTAGTGCATCTTTTGGCTATTTTTGTGATATGCACCAAAATTCTAGAACATAAAACTATTTATACTCGTAGTTTTAGATGTATTCGGATATGGATTCTTTGACTACCAATGGAAAAAAAATACAGTGGGACCCACAACAAAAGAAAACTATTGATGATTGCCGAAAAAGATGTATGCACTTCCATGTCGTGTACTAACAAATACCATCATACTAGTACTAATGCACAAGAACCCATTCAAATGCTATAATTAAGAGTGCTTGGCCGGGGGAGTAGTACCAGGATGGGTAACGTCCATGGAAGTCTTCGTTTTATTGCATGAGAAAATTAGTCCTTTCGTTAGTTTTATATCTCAATGTTTGCGATCTTGTTTCTCTTTTAGCTATTTTTGTTATCTGCACCGTAATTCTAGATCATGAAATTGTTTTTACTCATGGTTTCGATATATTTGTAGATGTGTTCTTCAAACTACCGCTGGCCGAACATTAGATTTGGACCATAACAAAATACAACTCTTGATGACCGTTGAAAATGATGTATGCGATTGCACCTAAAGTACTAAAAGGTGCTATCACACTATCAGTGATGCACAAGATCCCATCACAATGCTGCAGTTAAGAGTGCTTGGGTGAGAGTAGTACTAGGATGGGTAACCTCACGGGAATTCCTTCTGTTGTCCTTTTTTTTTTTGGTTTTTTTCATTCCATAAGAAAACACAACACTTTCGTAGCGTCGTAATGCTTAGACTGTAGAGAACTATGCGTCGGTAAATACAAATTATAAAGCCCCTAGAGAGAACCACGTCCTCGAAATGTAACAATGTACCAAAATTTGTGTGCCTCTTTTTGTTATATTGTGATAGGGACCAAAATTTTGTAATGTAAAGTTGTTTGTCCTTGTAATATTTATATATTCAGATATGCGTTCTTAGACCGACTAGTGGCCAAACTTTGTATTGAGACCCATAAAAAATAAAAATATTTATAATCGTGGAAAAGGATATGCACTTGTACCTCACATATGACCGGGTCCGATCATACCACAAATAATACATCATATCCCATCAGATCTGCATAGTTAAGCATGCTTAGGTGAAAGTTGAACTACGAATGGTGACCTCCAAGGAAGTCCTCATGATTCACACCTTTTTTATTATCTTCTTTTTTGTTAATTTTTTTTCTTGCATGAGATATTACAACACTTTCATAGCGTTGTAACTTTTGGAACGTAGAGAACTACTCGTCCTAACGATTCCCGAGAGTCCCAAAGGAGAGTATCATTCGCTACGTTACAATCTCAAACTTTGCGATCTAGTGCATCTTTTGGCTATTTTTGTGATATGCACCAAAATTCTAGAACATAAAACTATTTATACTCGTAGTTTTAGATGTATTCGTATATGGATTCTTTGACTACCAATGGAAAAAAAATACAGTGGGACCCACAACAAAAGAAAACTATTGATGATTGCCGAAAAAGATGTATGCACTTGCATGTCGTGTACTAACAAATACCATCATACTAGTACTAATGCACAAGAACCCATTCAAATGCTATAATTAAGAGTGCTTGGCCGGGGGAGTAGTACCAGGATGGGTAACGTCCATGGAAGTCTTCGTTTTATTGCATGAGAAAATTAGTCCTTTCGTTAGTTTTATATCTCAATGTTTGCGATCTTGTTTCTCTTTTAGCTATTTTTGTTATCTGCACCGTAATTCTAGATCATGAAATTGTTTTTACTCATGGTTTCGATATATTTGTAGATGTGTTCTTCAAACTACCGCTGGCCGAACATTAGATTTGGACCATAACAAAAGACAACTCTTGATGACCGTTGAAAATGATGTATGCGATTGCACCTAAAGTAACGCTTAGACTGTAGAGAACTATGCGTCGGTAAATACAAATTATAAATCCCCTAGAGAGAACTACGTCCTCGAAATGTAACAATGTACCAAAATTTGTGTGCCTCTTTTTGTTATTTTGTGATAGGGACCAAAATTTTGTAATATAAAGTTGTTTGTCCTTGTAATATTTATATATTCAGATATGCGTTCTTAGACCGACTACTGGCCAAACTTCGTATTGAGACCCATAAAAAATACAAATATTTATAATCGTGGAAAAGGATATGCACTTGTACCTCACATATGACCGGGTCCGATCATACCACAAATAATACATTATATCCCATCAGATCTGCATAGTTAAGCATGCTTAGGTGAAAGTTGAACTACGAATGGTGACCTACAAGGAAGTCCTCATGATTCACACCTTTTTTATTATCTTCTTTTTTGTTAATTTTTTTTTCTTGCATGAGATATTACAACACTTTCATAGCGTTGTAACTTTTAGAACGTAGAGAACTACTCGTCCTAACGATTCCCGAAAGTCCCAAAGGAGAGTATCATTCGCTACGTTACAATCTCAAACTTTGCGATCTAGTGCATCTTTTGGCTATTTTTGTGATATGCACCAAAATTCTAGAACATAAAACTATTTATACTCGTAGTTTTAGATGTATTCGGATATGGATTCTTTGACTACCAGTGGAAAAAAAATACAGTGGGACCCACAACAAAAGAAAACTATTGATGATTGCCGAAAAAGATGTATGCACTTGCATGTCGTGTACTAACAAATACCATCATACTAGTACTAATGCACAAGAACCCATTCAAATGCTATAATTAAGAGTGCTTGGCCGGGGGAGTAGTACCAGGATGGGTAACGTCCATGGAAGTCTTCGTTTTATTGCATGAGAAAATTAGTCCTTTCGTTAGTTTTATATCTCAATGTTTGCGATCTTGTTTCTCTTTTAGCTATTTTTGTTATCTGCACCGTAATTCTAGATCATGAAATTGTTTTTACTCATGATTTCGTTATATTTGTAGATGTGTTCTTCAAACTACCGCTGGCCGAACATTAGATTTGGACCATAACAAAAGACAACTCTTGATGACCGTTGAAAATGATGTATGCGATTGCACCTAAAGTAATGCTTAGACTGTAGAGAACTATGCGTCGGTAAATACAAATTATAAAGCCCCTAGAGAGAACCACGTCCTCGAAATGTAACAATGTACCAAAATTTGTGTGCCTCTTTTTGTTATATTGTGATAGGGACCAAAATTTTGTAATATAAAGTTGTTTGTCCTTGTAATATTTATATATTCAGATATGCGTTCTTAGACCGACTAGTGGCCAAACTTTGTATTGAGACCCATAAAAAATAAAAATATTTATAATCGTGGAAAAGGATATGCACTTGTACCTCACATATGACCGGGTCCGATCATACCACAAATAATACATCATATCCCATCAGATCTGCATAGTTAAGCATGCTTAGGTGAAAGTTGAACTACGAATGGTGACCTCCAAGGAAGTCCTCATGATTCACACCTTTTTTATTATCTTCTTTTTTGTTAATTTTTTTTCTTGCATGAGATATTACAACACTTTCATAGCGTTGTAACTTTTGGAACGTAGAGAACTACTCGTCCTAACGATTCCCGAAAGTCCCAAAGGAGAGTATCATTCGCTACGTTACAATCTCAAACTTTGCGATCTAGTGCATCTTTTGGCTATTTTTGTGATATGCACCAAAATTCTAGAACATAAAACTATTTATACTCGTAGTTTTAGATGTATTCGGATATGGATTCTTTGACTACCAATGGAAAAAAAATACAGTGGGACCCACAACAAAAGAAAACTATTGATGATTGCCGAAAAAGATGTATGCACTTGCATGTCGTGTACTAACAAATACCATCATACTAGTACTAATGCACAAGAACCCATTCAAATGCTATAATTAAGAGTGCTTGGCCGGGGGAGTAGTACCAGGATGGGTAACGTCCATGGAAGTCTTCGTTTTATTGCATGAGAAAATTAGTCCTTTCGTTAGTTTTATATCTCAATGTTTGCGATCTTGTTTCTCTTTTAGCTATTTTTGTTATCTGCACCGTAATTCTAGATCATGAAATTGTTTTTACTCATGGTTTCGATATATTTGTAGATGTGTTCTTCAAACTACCGCTGGCCGAACATTAGATTTGGACCATAACAAAAGACAACTCTTGATGACCGTTGAAAATGATGTATGCGATTGCACCTAAAGTACTAAAAGGTGCTATCACACTATCAGTGATGCACAAGATCCCATCACAATGCTGCAGTTAAGAGTGCTTGGGTGAGAGTAGTACTAGGATGGGTAACCTCACGGGAATTCCTTCTGTTGTCCTTTTTTTTTTTGGTTTTTTTCATTCCATAAGAAAACACAACACTTTCGTAGCGTCGTAATGCTTAGACTGTAGAGAACTATGCGTCGGTAAATACAAATTATAAAGCCCCTAGAGAGAACCACGTCTTCGAAATGTAACAATGTACCAAAATTTGTGTGCCTCTTTTTGTTATATTGTGATAGGGACCAAAATTTTGTAATATAAAGTTGTTTGTCCTTGTAATATTTATATATTCAGATATGCGTTCTTAGACCGACTAGTGGCCAAACTTTGTATTGAGACCCATAAAAAATAAAAATATTTATAATCGTGGAAAAGGATATGCACTTGTACCTCACATATGACCGGGTCCGATCATACCACAAATAATACATCATATCCCATCAGATCTGCATAGTTAAGCATGCTTAGGTGAAAGTTGAACTACGAATGGTGACCTCCAAGGAAGTCCTCATGATTCACACCTTTTTTATTATCTTCTTTTTTGTTAATTTTTTTTCTTGCATGAGATATTACAACACTTTCATAGCGTTGTAACTTTTGGAACGTAGAGAACTACTCGTCCTAACGATTCCCGAAAGTCCCAAAGGAGAGTATCATTCGCTACGTTACAATCTCAAACTTTGCGATCTAGTGCATCTTTTGGCTATTTTTGTGATATGCACCAAAATTCTAGAACATAAAACTATTTATACTCGTAGTTTTAGATGTATTCGGATATGGATTCTTTGACTACCAATGGAAAAAAAATACAGTGGGACCCACAACAAAAGAAAACTATTGATGATTGCCGAAAAAGATGTATGCACTTCCATGTCGTGTACTAACAAATACCATCATACTAGTACTAATGCACAAGAACCCATTCAAATGCTATAATTAAGAGTGCTTGGCCGGGGGAGTAGTACCAGGATGGGTAACGTCCATGGAAGTCTTCGTTTTATTGCATGAGAAAATTAGTCCTTTCGTTAGTTTTATATCTCAATGTTTGCGATCTTGTTTCTCTTTTAGCTATTTTTGTTATCTGCACCGTAATTCTAGATCATGAAATTGTTTTTACTCATGGTTTCGATATATTTGTAGATGTGTTCTTCAATTACCGCTGGCCGAACATTAGATTTGGACCATAACAAAAGACAACTCTTGATGACCGTTGAAAATGATGTATGCGATTGCACCTAAAGTACTAAAAGGTGCTATCACACTATCAGTGATGCACAAGATCCCATCACAATGCTGCAGTTAAGAGTGCTTGGGTGAGAGTAGTACTAGGATGGGTAACCTCACGGGAATTCCTTCTGTTGTCCTTTTTTTTTTTGGTTTTTTTCATTCCATAAGAAAACACAACACTTTCGTAGCGTCGTAATGCTTAGACTGTAGAGAACTATGCGTCGGTAAATACAAATTATAAAGCCCCTAGAGAGAACCACGTCCTCGAAATGTAACAATGTACCAAAATTTGTGTGCCTCTTTTTGTTATATTGTGATAGGGACCAAAATTTTGTAATGTAAAGTTGTTTGTCCTTGTAATATTTATATATTCAGATATGCGTTCTTAGACCGACTAGTGGCCAAACTTTGTATTGGGACCCATAAAAAATAAAAATATTTATAATCGTGGAAAAGGATATGCACTTGTACCTCACATATGACCGGGTCCGATCATACCACAAATAATACATCATATCCCATCAGATCTGCATAGTTAAGCATGCTTAGGTGAAAGTTGAACTACGAATGGTGACCTCCAAGGAAGTCCTCATGATTCACACCTTTTTTATTATCTTCTTTTTTGTTAATTTTTTTTCTTGCATGAGATATTACAACACTTTCATAGCGTTGTAACTTTTGGAACGTAGAGAACTACTCGTCCTAACGATTCCCGAGAGTCCCAAAGGAGAGTATCATTCGCTACGTTACAATCTCAAACTTTGCGATCTAGTGCATCTTTTGGCTATTTTTGTGATATGCACCAAAATTCTAGAACATAAAACTATTTATACTCGTAGTTTTAGATGTATTCGGATATGGATTCTTTGACTACCAATGGAAAAAAAATACAGTGGGACCCACAACAAAAGAAAACTATTGATGATTGCCGAAAAAGATGTATGCACTTGCATGTCGTGTACTAACAAATACCATCATACTAGTACTAATGCACAAGAACCCATTCAAATGCTATAATTAAGAGTGCTTGGCCGGGGGAGTAGTACCAGGATGGGTAACGTCCATGGAAGTCTTCGTTTTATTGCATGAGAAAATTAGTCCTTTCGTTAGTTTTATATCTCAATGTTTGCGATCTTGTTTCTCTTTTAGCTATTTTTGTTATCTGCACCGTAATTCTAGATCATGAAATTGTTTTTACTCATGGTTTCGATATATTTGTAGATGTGTTCTTCAAACTACCGCTGGCCGAACATTAGATTTGGACCATAACAAAAGACAACTCTTGATGACCGTTGAAAATGATGTATGCGATTGCACCTAAAGTACTAAAAGGTGCTATCACACTATCAGTGATGCACAAGATCCCATCACAATGCTGCAGTTAAGAGTGCTTGGGTGAGAGTAGTACTAGGATGGGTAACCTCACGGGAATTCCTTCTGTTGTCCTTTTTTTTTTTGGTTTTTTTCATTCCATAAGAAAACACAACACTTTCGTAGCGTCGTAATGCTTAGACTGTAGAGAACTATGCGTCGGTAAATACAAATTATAAAGCCCCTAGAGAGAACCACGTCCTCGAAATGTAACAATGTACCAAAATTTGTGTGCCTCTTTTTGTTATATTGTGATAGGGACCAAAATTTTGTAATATAAAGTTGTTTGTCCTTGTAATATTTATATATTCAGATATGCGTTCTTAGACCGACTAGTGGCCAAACTTTGTATTGAGACCCATAAAAAATAAAAATATTTATAATCGTGGAAAAGGATATGCACTTGTACCTCACATATGACCGGGTCCGATCATACCACAAATAATACATCATATCCCATCAGATCTGCATAGTTAAGCATGCTTAGGTGAAAGTTGAACTACGAATGGTGACCTCCAAGGAAGTCCTCATGATTCACACCTTTTTTATTATCTTCTTTTTTGTTAATTTTTTTTCTTGCATGAGATATTACAACACTTTCATAGCGTTGTAACTTTTGGAACGTAGAGAACTACTCGTCCTAACGATTCCCGAAAGTCCCAAAGGAGAGTATCATTCGCTACGTTACAATCTCAAACTTTGCGATCTAGTGCATCTTTTGGCTATTTTTGTGATATGCACCAAAATTCTAGAACATAAAACTATTTATACTCGTAGTTTTAGATGTATTCGGATATGGATTCTTTGACTACCAATGGAAAAAAAATACAGTGGGACCCACAACAAAAGAAAACTATTGATGATTGCCGAAAAAGATGTATGCACTTGCATGTCGTGTACTAACAAATACCATCATACTAGTACTAATGCACAAGAACCCATTCAAATGCTATAATTAAGAGTGCTTGGCCGGGGGAGTAGTACCAGGATGGGTAACGTCCATGGAAGTCTTCGTTTTATTGCATGAGAAAATTAGTCCTTTCGTTAGTTTTATATCTCAATGTTTGCGATCTTGTTTCTCTTTTAGCTATTTTTGTTATCTGCACCGTAATTCTAGATCATGAAATTGTTTTTACTCATGGTTTCGATATATTTGTAGATGTGTTCTTCAAACTACCGCTGGCCGAACATTAGATTTGGACCATAACAAAAGACAACTCTTGATGACCGTTGAAAATGATGTATGCGATTGCACCTAAAGTACTAAAAGGTGCTATCACACTATCAGTGATGCACAAGATCCCATCACAATGCTGCAGTTAAGAGTGCTTGGGTGAGAGTAGTACTAGGATGGGTAACCTCACGGGAATTCCTTCTGTTGTCCTTTTTTTTTTTGGTTTTTTTCATTCCATAAGAAAACACAACACTTTCGTAGCGTCGTAATGCTTAGACTGTAGAGAACTATGCGTCGGTAAATACAAATTATAAAGCCCCTAGAGAGAACCACGTCTTCGAAATGTAACAATGTACCAAAATTTGTGTGCCTCTTTTTGTTATATTGTGATAGGGACCAAAATTTTGTAATATAAAGTTGTTTGTCCTTGTAATATTTATATATTCAGATATGCGTTCTTAGACCGACTAGTGGCCAAACTTTGTATTGAGACCCATAAAAAATAAAAATATTTATAATCGTGGAAAAGGATATGCACTTGTACCTCACATATGACCGGGTCCGATCATACCACAAATAATACATCATATCCCATCAGATCTGCATAGTTAAGCATGCTTAGGTGAAAGTTGAACTACGAATGGTGACCTCCAAGGAAGTCCTCATGATTCACACCTTTTTTATTATCTTCTTTTTTGTTAATTTTTTTTCTTGCATGAGATATTACAACACTTTCATAGCGTTGTAACTTTTGGAACGTAGAGAACTACTCGTCCTAACGATTCCCGAAAGTCCCAAAGGAGAGTATCATTCGCTACGTTACAATCTCAAACTTTGCGATCTAGTGCATCTTTTGGCTATTTTTGTGATATGCACCAAAATTCTAGAACATAAAACTATTTATACTCGTAGTTTTAGATGTATTCGGATATGGATTCTTTGACTACCAATGGAAAAAAAATACAGTGGGACCCACAACAAAAGAAAACTATTGATGATTGCCGAAAAAGATGTATGCACTTCCATGTCGTGTACTAACAAATACCATCATACTAGTACTAATGCACAAGAACCCATTCAAATGCTATAATTAAGAGTGCTTGGCCGGGGGAGTAGTACCAGGATGGGTAACGTCCATGGAAGTCTTCGTTTTATTGCATGAGAAAATTAGTCCTTTCGTTAGTTTTATATCTCAATGTTTGCGATCTTGTTTCTCTTTTAGCTATTTTTGTTATCTGCACCGTAATTCTAGATCATGAAATTGTTTTTACTCATGGTTTCGATATATTTGTAGATGTGTTCTTCAATTACCGCTGGCCGAACATTAGATTTGGACCATAACAAAAGACAACTCTTGATGACCGTTGAAAATGATGTATGCGATTGCACCTAAAGTACTAAAAGGTGCTATCACACTATCAGTGATGCACAAGATCCCATCACAATGCTGCAGTTAAGAGTGCTTGGGTGAGAGTAGTACTAGGATGGGTAACCTCACGGGAATTCCTTCTGTTGTCCTTTTTTTTTTTGGTTTTTTTCATTCCATAAGAAAACACAACACTTTCGTAGCGTCGTAATGCTTAGACTGTAGAGAACTATGCGTCGGTAAATACAAATTATAAAGCCCCTAGAGAGAACCACGTCCTCGAAATGTAACAATGTACCAAAATTTGTGTGCCTCTTTTTGTTATATTGTGATAGGGACCAAAATTTTGTAATGTAAAGTTGTTTGTCCTTGTAATATTTATATATTCAGATATGCGTTCTTAGACCGACTAGTGGCCAAACTTTGTATTGGGACCCATAAAAAATAAAAATATTTATAATCGTGGAAAAGGATATGCACTTGTACCTCACATATGACCGGGTCCGATCATACCACAAATAATACATCATATCCCATCAGATCTGCATAGTTAAGCATGCTTAGGTGAAAGTTGAACTACGAATGGTGACCTCCAAGGAAGTCCTCATGATTCACACCTTTTTTATTATCTTCTTTTTTGTTAATTTTTTTTCTTGCATGAGATATTACAACACTTTCATAGCGTTGTAACTTTTGGAACGTAGAGAACTACTCGTCCTAACGATTCCCGAGAGTCCCAAAGGAGAGTATCATTCGCTACGTTACAATCTCAAACTTTGCGATCTAGTGCATCTTTTGGCTATTTTTGTGATATGCACCAAAATTCTAGAACATAAAACTATTTATACTCGTAGTTTTAGATGTATTCGGATATGGATTCTTTGACTACCAATGGAAAAAAAATACAGTGGGACCCACAACAAAAGAAAACTATTGATGATTGCCGAAAAAGATGTATGCACTTGCATGTCGTGTACTAACAAATACCATCATACTAGTACTAATGCACAAGAACCCATTCAAATGCTATAATTAAGAGTGCTTGGCCGGGGGAGTAGTACCAGGATGGGTAACGTCCATGGAAGTCTTCGTTTTATTGCATGAGAAAATTAGTCCTTTCGTTAGTTTTATATCTCAATGTTTGCGATCTTGTTTCTCTTTTAGCTATTTTTGTTATCTGCACCGTAATTCTAGATCATGAAATTGTTTTTACTCATGGTTTCGATATATTTGTAGATGTGTTCTTCAAACTACCGCTGGCCGAACATTAGATTTGGACCATAACAAAAGACAACTCTTGATGACCGTTGAAAATGATGTATGCGATTGCACCTAAAGTACTAAAAGGTGCTATCACACTATCAGTGATGCACAAGATCCCATCACAATGCTGCAGTTAAGAGTGCTTGGGTGAGAGTAGTACTAGGATGGGTAACCTCACGGGAATTCCTTCTGTTGTCCTTTTTTTTTTTGGTTTTTTTCATTCCATAAGAAAACACAACACTTTCGTAGCGTCGTAATGCTTAGACTGTAGAGAACTATGCGTCGGTAAATACAAATTATAAAGCCCCTAGAGAGAACCACGTCCTCGAAATGTAACAATGTACCAAAATTTGTGTGCCTCTTTTTGTTATATTGTGATAGGGACCAAAATTTTGTAATATAAAGTTGTTTGTCCTTGTAATATTTATATATTCAGATATGCGTTCTTAGACCGACTAGTGGCCAAACTTTGTATTGAGACCCATAAAAAATAAAAATATTTATAATCGTGGAAAAGGATATGCACTTGTACCTCACATATGACCGGGTCCGATCATACCACAAATAATACATCATATCCCATCAGATCTGCATAGTTAAGCATGCTTAGGTGAAAGTTGAACTACGAATGGTGACCTCCAAGGAAGTCCTCATGATTCACACCTTTTTTATTATCTTCTTTTTTGTTAATTTTTTTTCTTGCATGAGATATTACAACACTTTCATAGCGTTGTAACTTTTGGAACGTAGAGAACTACTCGTCCTAACGATTCCCGAAAGTCCCAAAGGAGAGTATCATTCGCTACGTTACAATCTCAAACTTTGCGATCTAGTGCATCTTTTGGCTATTTTTGTGATATGCACCAAAATTCTAGAACATAAAACTATTTATACTCGTAGTTTTAGATGTATTCGGATATGGATTCTTTGACTACCAATGGAAAAAAAATACAGTGGGACCCACAACAAAAGAAAACTATTGATGATTGCCGAAAAAGATGTATGCACTTGCATGTCGTGTACTAACAAATACCATCATACTAGTACTAATGCACAAGAACCCATTCAAATGCTATAATTAAGAGTGCTTGGCCGGGGGAGTAGTACCAGGATGGGTAACGTCCATGGAAGTCTTCGTTTTATTGCATGAGAAAATTAGTCCTTTCGTTAGTTTTATATCTCAATGTTTGCGATCTTGTTTCTCTTTTAGCTATTTTTGTTATCTGCACCGTAATTCTAGATCATGAAATTGTTTTTACTCATGGTTTCGATATATTTGTAGATGTGTTCTTCAAACTACCACTGGCCGAACATTAGATTTGGACCATAACAAAAGACAACTCTTGATGACCGTTGAAAATGATGTATGCGATTGCACCTAAAGTAACGCTTAGACTGTAGAGAACTATGCGTCGGTAAATACAAATTATAAAGCCCCTAGAGAGAACTACGTCCTCGAAATGTAACAATGTACCAAAATTTGTGTGCCTCTTTTTGTTATTTTGTGATAGGGACCAAAATTTTGTAATATAAAGTTGTTTGTCCTTGTAATATTTATATATTCAGATATGCGTTCTTAGACCGACTACTGGCCAAACTTTGTATTGAGACCCATAAAAAATACAAATATTTATAATCGTGGAAAAGGATATGCACTTGTACCTCACATATGACCGGGTCCGATCATACCACAAATAATACATTATATCCCATCAGATCTGCATAGTTAAGCATGCTTAGGTGAAAGTTGAACTACGAATGGTGACCTCCAAGGAAGTCCTCATGATTCACACCTTTTTTATTATCTTCTTTTTTGTTAATTTTTTTTTCTTGCATGAGATATTACAACACTTTCATAGCGTTGTAACTTTTAGAACGTAGAGAACTACTCGTCCTAACGATTCCCGAAAGTCCCAAAGGAGAGTATCATTCGCTATGTTACAATCTCAAACTTTGCGATCTAGTGCATCTTTTGGCTATTTTTGTGATATGCACCAAAATTCTAGAACATAAAACTATTTATACTCGTAGTTTTAGATGTATTCGGATATGGATTCTTTGACTACCAGTGGAAAAAAAATACAGTGGGACCCACAACAAAAGAAAACTATTGATGATTGCCGAAAAAGATGTATGCACTTGCATGTCGTGTACTAACAAATACCATCATACTAGTACTAATGCACAAGAACCCATTCAAATACTATAATTAAGAGTGCTTGGCCGGGGGAGTAGTACCAGGATGGGTAACGTCCATGGAAGTCTTCGTTTTATTGCATGAGAAAATTAGTCCTTTCGTTAGTTTTATATCTCAATGTTTGCGATCTTGTTTCTCTTTTAGCTATTTTTGTTATCTGCACCGTAATTCTAGATCATGAAATTGTTTTTACTCATGGTTTCGATATATTTGTAGATGTGTTCTTCAAACTACCGCTGGCCGAACATTAGATTTGGACCATAACAAAAGACAACTCTTGATGACCGTTGAAAATGATGTATGCGATTGCACCTAAAGTAATGCTTAGACTGTAGAGAACTATGCGTCGGTAAATACAAATTATAAAGCCCCTAGAGAGAACCACGTCCTCGAAATGTAACAATGTACCAAAATTTGTGTGCCTCTTTTTGTTATATTGTGATAGGGACCAAAATTTTGTAATATAAAGTTGTTTGTCCTTGTAATATTTATATATTCAGATATGCGTTCTTAGACCGACTAGTGGCCAAACTTTGTATTGAGACCCATAAAAAATAAAAATATTTATAATCGTGGAAAAGGATATGCACTTGTACCTCACATATGACCGGGTCCGATCATACCACAAATAATACATCATATCCCATCAGATCTGCATAGTTAAGCATGCTTAGGTGAAAGTTGAACTACGAATGGTGACCTCCAAGGAAGTCCTCATGATTCACACCTTTTTTATTATCTTCTTTTTTGTTAATTTTTTTTCTTGCATGAGATATTACAACACTTTCATAGCGTTGTAACTTTTGGAACGTAGAGAACTACTCGTCCTAACGATTCCCGAAAGTCCCAAAGGAGAGTATCATTCGCTACGTTACAATCTCAAACTTTGCGATCTAGTGCATCTTTTGGCTATTTTTGTGATATGCACCAAAATTCTAGAACATAAAACTATTTATACTCGTAGTTTTAGATGTATTCGGATATGGATTCTTTGACTACCAATGGATTAAAAATACAGTGGGACCCACAACAAAAGAAAACTATTGATGATTGCCGAAAAAGATGTATGCACTTGCATGTCGTGTACTAACAAATACCATCATACTAGTACTAATGCACAAGAACCCATTCAAATGCTATAATTAAGAGTGCTTGGCCGGGGGAGTAGTACCAGGATGGGTAACGTCCATGGAAGTCTTCGTTTTATTGCATGAGAAAATTAGTCCTTTCGTTAGTTTTATATCTCAATGTTTGCGATCTTGTTTCTCTTTTAGCTATTTTTGTTATCTGCACCGTAATTCTAGATCATGAAATTGTTTTTACTCATGGTTTCGATATATTTGTAGATGTGTTCTTCAAACTACCGCTGGCCGAACATTAGATTTGGACCATAACAAAAGACAACTCTTGATGACCGTTGAAAATGATGTATGCGATTGCACCTAAAGTACTAAAAGGTGCTATCACACTATCAGTGATGCACAAGATCCCATCACAATGCTGCAGTTAAGAGTGCTTGGGTGAGAGTAGTACTAGGATGGGTAACCTCACGGGAATTCCTTCTGTTGTCCTTTTTTTTTTTGGTTTTTTTCATTCCATAAGAAAACACAACACTTTCGTAGCGTCGTAATGCTTAGACTGTAGAGAACTATGCGTCGGTAAATACAAATTATAAAGCCCCTAGAGAGAACCACGTCCTCGAAATGTAACAATGTACCAAAATTTGTGTGCCTCTTTTTGTTATATTGTGATAGGGACCAAAATTTTGTAATATAAAGTTGTTTGTCCTTGTAATATTTATATATTCAGATATGCGTTCTTAGACCGACTAGTGGCCAAACTTTGTATTGAGACCCATAAAAAATAAAAATATTTATAATCGTGGAAAAGGATATGCACTTGTACCTCACATATGACCGGGTCCGATCATACCACAAATAATACATCATATCCCATCAGATCTGCATAGTTAAGCATGCTTAGGTGAAAGTTGAACTACGAATGGTGACCTCCAAGGAAGTCCTCATGATTCACACCTTTTTTATTATCTTCTTTTTTGTTAATTTTTTTTCTTGCATGAGATATTACAACACTTTCATAGCGTTGTAACTTTTGGAACGTAGAGAACTACTCGTCCTAACGATTCCCGAAAGTCCCAAAGGAGAGTATCATTCGCTACGTTACAATCTCAAACTTTGCGATCTAGTGCATCTTTTGGCTATTTTTGTGATATGCACCAAAATTCTAGAACATAAAACTATTTATACTCGTAGTTTTAGATGTATTCGGATATGGATTCTTTGACTACCAATGGAAAAAAAATACAGTGGGACCCACAACAAAAGAAAACTATTGATGATTGCCGAAAAAGATGTATGCACTTCCATGTCGTGTACTAACAAATACCATCATACTAGTACTAATGCACAAGAACCCATTCAAATGCTATAATTAAGAGTGCTTGGCCGGGGGAGTAGTACCAGGATGGGTAACGTCCATGGAAGTCTTCGTTTTATTGCATGAGAAAATTAGTCCTTTCGTTAGTTTTATATCTCAATGTTTGCGATCTTGTTTCTCTTTTAGCTATTTTTGTTATCTGCACCGTAATTCTAGATCATGAAATTGTTTTTACTCACGGTTTCGATATATTTGTAGATGTGTTCTTCAAACTACCGCTGGCCGAACATTAGATTTGGACCATAACAAAAGACAACTCTTGATGACCGTTGAAAATGATGTATGCGATTGCACCTAAAGTACTAAAAGGTGCTATCACACTATCAGTGATGCACAAGATCCCATCACAATGCTGCAGTTAAGAGTGCTTGGGTGAGAGTAGTACTAGGATGGGTAACCTCACGGGAATTCCTTCTGTTGTCCTTTTTTTTTTTGGTTTTTTTCATTCCATAAGAAAACACAACACTTTCGTAGCGTCGTAATGCTTAGACTGTAGAGAACTATGCGTCGGTAAATACAAATTATAAAGCCCCTAGAGAGAACCACGTCCTCGAAATGTAACAATGTACCAAAATTTGTGTGCCTCTTTTTGTTATATTGTGATAGGGACCAAAATTTTGTAATGTAAAGTTGTTTGTCCTTGTAATATTTATATATTCAGATATGCGTTCTTAGACCGACTAGTGGCCAAACTTTGTATTGGGACCCATAAAAAATAAAAATATTTATAATCGTGGAAAAGGATATGCACTTGTACCTCACATATGACCGGGTCCGATCATACCACAAATAATACATCATATCCCATCAGATCTGCATAGTTAAGCATGCTTAGGTGAAAGTTGAACTACGAATGGTGACCTCCAAGGAAGTCCTCATGATTCACACCCTTTTTTATTATCTTCTTTTTTGTTAATTTTTTTTCTTGCATGAGATATTACAACACTTTCATAGCGTTGTAACTTTTGGAACGTAGAGAACTACTCGTCCTAACGATTCCCGAAAGTCCCAAAGGAGAGTATCATTCGCTACGTTACAATCTCAAACTTTGCGATCTAGTGCATCTTTTGGCTATTTTTGTGATATGCACCAAAATTCTAGAACATAAAACTATTTATACTCGTAGTTTTAGATGTATTCGGATATGGATTCTTTGACTACCAATGGAAAAAAAATACAGTGGGACCCACAACAAAAGAAAACTATTGATGATTGCCGAAAAAGATGTATGCACTTCCATGTCGTGTACTAACAAATACCATCATACTAGTACTAATGCACAAGAACCCATTCAAATGCTATAATTAAGAGTGCTTGGCCGGGGGAGTAGTACCAGGATGGGTAACGTCCATGGAAGTCTTCGTTTTATTGCATGAGAAAATTAGTCCTTTCGTTAGTTTTATATCTCAATGTTTGCGATCTTGTTTCTCTTTTAGCTATTTTTGTTATCTGCACCGTAATTCTAGATCATGAAATTGTTTTTTACTCACGGTTTCGATATATTTGTAGATGTGTTCTTCAAACTACCGCTGGTCCGAACATTAGATTTGGACCATAACAAAAGACAACTCTTGATGGACCGTTGAAAATGATGTATGCGATTGCACCTAAAGTACTAAAAGGTGCTATCACACTATCAGTGATGCACAAGATCCCATCACAATGCTGCAGTTAAGAGTGCTTGGGTGAGAGTAGTACTAGGATGGGTAACCTCACGGGAATTCCTTCTGTTGTCCTTTTTTTTTTTTGGTTTTTTTCATTCCATAAGAAAACACAACACTTTCGTAGCGTCGTAATGCTTAGACTGTAGAGAACTATGCGTCGGTAAATACAAATTATAAAGCCCCTAGAGAGAACCACGTCCTCGAAATGTAACAATGTACCAAAATTTGTGTGCCTCTTTTTGTTATATTGTGATAGGGGACCAAAATTTTGTAATGTAAAGTTGTTTGTCCTTGTAATATTTATATATTCAGATATGCGTTCTTAGACCGACTAGTGGCCAAACTTTGTATTGGGACCCATAAAAAATAAAAATATTTATAATCGTGGAAAAGGATATGCACTTGTACCTCACATATGACCGGGTCCGATCATACCACAAATAATACATCATATCCCATCAGATCTGCATAGTTAAGCATGCTTAGGTGAAAGTTGAACTACGAATGGTGACCTCCAAGGAAGTCCTCATGATTCACACCTTTTTTATTATCTTCTTTTTTGTTAATTTTTTTTCTTGCATGAGATATTACAACACTTTCATAGCGTTGTAACTTTTGGAACGTAGAGAACTACTCGTCCTAACGATTCCCGAAAGTCCCAAAGGAGAGTATCATTCGCTACGTTACAATCTCAAACTTTGCGATCTAGTGCATCTTTTGGCTATTTTTGTGATATGCACCAAAATTCTAGAAACATAAAACTATTTATACTCGTAGTTTTAGATGTATTCGGATATGGATTCTTTGACTACCAATGGAAAAAAAATACAGTGGGACCCACAACAAAAGAAAACTATTGATGATTGCCGAAAAAGATGTATGCACTTCCATGTCGTGTACTAACAAATACCATCATACTAGTACTAATGCACAAGAACCCATTCAAATGCTATAATTAAGAGTGCTTGGCCGGGGGAGTAGTACCAGGATGGGTAACGTCCATGGAAGTCTTCGTTTTATTGCATGAGAAAATTAGTCCTTTCGTTAGTTTTATATCTCAATGTTTGCGATCTTGTTTCTCTTTTAGCTATTTTTGTTATCTGCACCGTAATTCTAGATCATGAAATTGTTTTTACTCACGGTTTCGATATATTTGTAGATGTGTTCTTCAAACTACCGCTGGCCGAACATTAGATTTGGACCATAACAAAAGACAACTCTTGATGAC
>JAKUCM010003451.1:0-38635 GCA_023374145.1 Lepidium sativum
GAGAGAGAAAAGTATATTCCTCTCCCTATTGATTCATATCTGATGTTGCCAAATTTAAAGAAACCATAAGCTACCTTTGTTTTAGCTCAAATTATTGATTATCTAAGAAATTTTGGCAAATTTCAAAAGTTGTAGTAAACCTGTGAAAAACAGGATCCAAAGCTTTTAATTGGTATCGTTAAAATCCTTTGTTATTGAAACAAAACTAAAGCTTCTTACTGGTTTGATTAAGCATCTCTGGTTCTTGCTGATAGCTTAATTAAGTTTCTTTGTTATCCTCTCTTTGATTTTCCATTGCAATCTTCTTACTCATTGCATTCAAACATTAATGTAAAAGCTGTCAAACATTCCATTCAATTTGAAGTGAACAACAATCAATTTGTCAATGAAACATGTCTATTTTCATGCTTGTTCCGGCATCATTGTAATGTTTTTGGCTTATATACTTTGATTTGATGACATATCATTCTTTTTAAAGTTTGACACTTATATTGGAAATGTTTTGCTCTTTCATTATGCGTTTATGATATGTCTGCATTTTACCACATATTATAAGCATCATTTAGCCATATTGCATTCATATCCACAGTGTTATCACCATTTTAGAGTCTCTTATGTTTATATTGCATAATTTGCCCTTGCATAGCATACATGTGCATATGGTGTGATTTTAGGTACTTTGAGAGCATAATTTGGAGGATTCTAGACTTTGTGAAGACATATGGATGAAACGATCAGTCTAGGAGCGATATTCGGAATGTAAGGAACAAGATTAGGCCAATAATCAACATGCTCGACCACCATGCTCGACCAAGGCTTGGTCGAGTGTTTTCCTTCCACCAGAATCGTTGACTTATCTGCGTTGATTGTTTTAGGGTTTCTTTTGGAAAATACTATAAATAGTCTCCTTATGTCATTTAGAGATTCATCCTCGTTTTTACCTCTTTTGGCAAAAAGACTAGGATCTTTTCTCTCTCTCTTCTCTTGTATTTCCAGGTTTGAAACCTTGATTATTTGTGATCCTTTACTTATTTCAATTTCTAGTCTGTAATTATTATTGTTCATCTCTTTCTAATCTTTCCTTGATGTTAATGATTCTACTCTCTGGGTTTATGCTATTTATGATGAAGATTGAGTAATTCCATTAGGGTTCTTGAGGAAATGGGTTAGATTAGTGTAGATCTAGGGTGTTCTAGGCTTGTTTAAGGTTGATGATGCTTAGATATCTTCAGTTTAGGTGTGATTCATGCTTATTTCTCTTTGATCAATTGAAATATGAGATTTGGTGTTTCCTACCCACAAGGTGTTTGTGAAAATGTTAAAGAACCTAAATTGAGATAATCATTCCTAGCTAAAGAGATTGAATGTCTAGGGTGTTATTAAGTTGTTCTAGGTCTGATCTTATTGCCTCTTAGCCTATGAATCATTGGTGAGAGCCAAGTCTGATTGTAGATTGGGTTAAGTCTCATTACATGAGAATGAATGTGATTGGTTTGATTCCTTGCCTAGAGGTCATCAATATAGCTTGTTAAGCAAATCTGAATCCCTAGTGAAAGCTTTGATCATTGATCCCACCTCATCAAGAATCCATTATCTTCCATAGTTAATTGAAGTAGTTTGTGCTCTATTTTTCATCTAACTCTCTGTTTTGTGTTTCATGCTCTGTTTTTACTCTGTTTTTATGCTTTGTTTTTACTCTGTTTTTACAATCTTTATAATGAGTTGAATTATGTCTATATCTGATATTTGGACTTGGATTAGGTTGAGTTAGATGTGTTTTGATTGCTAGTAGCCTGCCTCTTTGTATTGACTCCCCTTTTTGGTATTGCAATGACTATGATAATGCTTAGGGATATTTGATATGTTAGATTGGTGGAAAATCATGTTATCAGTTTCCCAGCATCCTGCATTTGTCACCCTAAACCATGAGCCATTAACAAGAATGTGATCAACAAAACTTTCAGGTGAGGTATGATCATGTTTCAGTTCAAATGTCACTCCTACCATACCGAGCAGGATTGTATACCATGTCTTGGAAGATACCATAAGCATTGATGTAAGTGAAACTTAGCATCTAGTGTGTTTCGGTTGAAATTGTCGACCAAAGACACAAGCTTGCTGTAAAAGATTCTGTTTGCAGAAATGATCCTCTCGTCACAAGTTCTTCCATCTCTACTATTCTGAGTCAGCTCATTTGGACTGCATCCTATTGCGCCTACTCCAATCAATGCAAATTTCCTCGCTCCATTGTTATACAATACCTATAAACAAACAAAAAACAGAGATTATGTCATTTAGAAGTAGAGAAGAAAGAAGGTTTTCTTTTTCAGAACAGAGAACAAGATATACAACTAGATGAACGAACCCGAAGTTGCTCAGTGTAGCGAACTATGAGGTCGTTGGCAAAGGAATCTGGAGAGTACTGGTTCCCGATGGAGTAATCGATAGGCATGAAATAGTTATTGAGATAATCATTACTGCCTAAGTCGATCGAGTAGATGCATTTACCCAGGTAATTAGCAACTTCATTTCGTCCCCCAATATGTTCACCACTTGTGACACTATGTTTACATGATTATCTACTTGACTTGAAAATGTTATTCTATTTCCCTGAAGCAAAAAGAGAAAGAGACTTTATGCTTCCTAGTCAAGAAAACTATATCTTAATGATATGTCATCAAATCAAAATTTGACATTTTGAATAAAAAGAATGAAAACTATTGTAATTTTTTTAAAAGTTTTATAATATAATTATTTACTATAATTTGATTATGTAATTAATATACAATTTTATAAGTTATTTTAAAAATAATTTTGATACTTATCTAGTCGTAAATATAATTTATATCATAAAAAGACAATTTAACACAAATGTCCCTTTTATTCATTTGCTTACATATTACATCCAACTAATTGATACAAGTGTACAAAGAAACATAACTTCATCCAAACACATCATTCGGATGTAGTTTTCGGATGAGGAAATGAACATAATCAAGAAACATTATCCAGACGCACCATCCAAACTGATCATCCGGATGTAGTTTTTGGATAAGGAAAAGAATAGGGCCCTATACTTTTAACACAAGTGACCCTTGTTCATCCTTAGCTCTTTCCTTGAAATTTTGAGTTTTGAACAGAAAAGACTAACCTTTAGTCTTCTTCTTTTGACAAAAGATCTTGACCAGTTTGTCACCTTTTCCTTCTGTGATACATTTTCATTCAACAAATCCGAGTACTCCGTCAACAGATCAATGTTCCTGAGAACTTTAAACATCAATAGAGCCTCGACTAAAGACCCTTCAGGTTTCAGTCATTCTCAGAGTCTACAAGCAACCTCAGAATTTGTCTCTAGGTTTAACTTTTGTAAGCATGTCTGCTGGGTTGATAGAAGTGTGAATCTTTATTACTTTAATACAATTGTCGTTTATCACCTTTATGATATAGTGATTCTTGACTTGTATATTTTTTGTTCTTGCACTGCACATGCGATTCTTTGCTAAGCAGATAGCACTCTGTGAATCGCATAATATCTCTACTGGTCCTTCGTTTAGTTCCACCTTTTCGCATATGCCTTTAATCCATACAACTTATTTGCTAGCTTCAAATAGTGCTATGTATTCGGATTATGTAGTAGATAAAGCGACAACCTTTTGAAGTCTTGATCTCCAACTAATTGTATTATTACCCATTGTGAACACATAACCTGATATTATTCTTCTCTTATTTAGATCTAAGGCAAAACCTGCATCATAATAGCGGGTATCGTCCATTGTATCTCACAATTAATAATGATTATAAAGACTTTTTCTTTTTGATCAGTTAATCATAAACTAGTCTACGTCAAAGGGATAAACAGCATCACACCCTTCCTTTCACTAATGTTAAAATGAAACACAAATCTTGTGGCGAAGTGCCTCCAAACTTTCCCGGATTGTATCGTAGATGTAAGCTTTAAATGCCAAAATGTTTTGCATCTTGCTATGATGAATAATAGATTTGAAGTTCTCCAAATCCTCACCAAATGGATCCAAAGAATGAGCCAAAGAAATGCTTACTCAATCAAGAGCTCTATTTTAAACAAACAAGGTGTTAGCTACATGTTGCAGAACAACATATTCACTGTTTTAACGTTTTGTATTTACTGCTTTAACGCTCTGTTACAAAAAGAACATTTTGTCTTTTTGTTTATGCTTTTGCTATTTGTACA
This sequence comes from Lepidium sativum, assembly GCA_023374145.1. Classification (NCBI taxonomy): domain Eukaryota; kingdom Viridiplantae; phylum Streptophyta; class Magnoliopsida; order Brassicales; family Brassicaceae; genus Lepidium; species Lepidium sativum. The sequence continues at coordinate 4,211 of JAKUCM010003451.1, forward strand.
ACCATTTTGGCAAGTTTATCAAATTATTCAGAACATTATCCTTTGTCTATCTCTCTCTCATCACTCAAATATCTCCATTGTTACATTGTTCTTCGAGGTAATACTTCTAAATCCTTCACCTTCTAGGTAATGTAATACTCTTTTTCGGTTCATTTCTTGAATTCTAAAGGAGATTTCTATCTTTCTTTTAACACTTGCATCATTGGTATCAGAGAATTCCTTCCTCGTACCCATTAATGGCAGAGACCAGAGCTCAATCCATGCTTGAGTTGAGCAAACAAATGTACAAGAAGAGGCTGAATCAGGCGAGAGAAAGCGAACAAGCAAAGAATATTAGAGCAGAGATGCAGGAGAAGATCTCTATGGTTTGCAATATTCTTGCCGAGATATATCCACCTCCTTCGGACCCACAGAAAAGAACGATGATGCAAGCATCATCAACTTCGGTGGTGGTTACACCACATCAATCACCCTACCAACCATCGCCGACGCTACACCAGACATCATCGCTGATGTTTGAACCTCGAGATCCTATATACCAAAATCAAGGGTTTCACCATGGGTCTGCTCACCCAACTTACAAAGGTGGGATTTCCATCGTTCGATGGCAGTGAAGTTAGAGATTAGATTTTCCGACGTGAGTAATTTTTTTCATTGGATGGTACGATAAAGGAATCGAAAGTGAGATTATCATCTATGCATATGTCTAGGAGAGCTCTTCAATGGCATCAAAATTTTATGTCACAGAGGTATGGAATATACTCTCCTTGGTTTGAGTATGATGGAAAAATTGCGGCTCGATTCAGAGGAAGACATCGAGACCCTATTAGTGATCTGGTAAATTTGAAGCAAGACAACGATTCTGTTGAGGTCTTTCATGATAAATTCGAGAGTGCTCTTACCTATTTTGTCATGCCCTCAACATCATCAATAACCTGAACCCTCACATTGCTTTCCATATTCGGGGGTTCTTTACTCAAGACATAGCAGAAGCAGCTCATGTAGCCCATATGCATGAGTTGTACCTACAACATTTACCATCAAAAGTAGCTAGAGCTTCCTTCAGTACAACTCACAAAACCTATTATCCCCAAATAAACACAAACCGCAACCACAATAACCCACCCATACTCCCCTCATCAAAAAAACCACCTTATATACCAAAATCCAACACCAACAAGCCCCCACTTAAATACGGTTACCAAGAAATGCAAGACCGCAAAGCTAAGGGGCAGTGTACGTATTGTGATGAAATGTTTCATTCAGGGCACCAAAACAAGCATAGAAGGTCTGATTTCTATTTGCTAGAGGTTGAGGGAGGGCACCCGGATACTGAGCTGAAGAAGGATCCTATGTGCCAAGAAATAAACTTTCATATGGAGCCCACAGAGAGCCCAACTAATGACATATCACCATCAATTTCCTGTAACACACTAAATGAGAATCCTTCATTTGAGACTATGCGGCTGTCGGGATATTGTGGCAAACGCAAGATAAATATCCTCATAGATCTTGGCAGTGCGCATAACTTTATTGACTACTCATTGGCATGTGAAGTTGGTTGCCACCTTGAGAAGATTACACTTATGCGAGTTAACACTACAGATGGGCCGATATATTCAGCATATAAGTGTAAGAACTTCAAATGGAGAGCACATGGATACGATCTTGTCAATGAGGTATATACACTTCACTTAGACTTCATTGATTTTATACTTGGCGTTCAATGGTTGATGTCATTGAATACTATCGGTTGGAACTTCTCTCAACTTCGCATGGAGTTTTATATCGGGGGAAAGAAGCATGTATTCAGAGACATTTCTACCCCGACAACAAAACTAATTAAAGGTGCAAGCTTGAACCGTCTGTTATTACAACAACCATTGATCAAATTGGATCTGAGAGCTGGTTTCCATCAAATCCGAATGAATTCTGAAGATGTGCATAAAACAGCATTCAAGACTCACGCTGGGCATTATGAATATTTAGTAATGCCATCCGGCCTTACTAATGCTCCTAGTACCTTCCAAGCATTGATGAATCATGTCTTCCAACAGGTTGCTCGAAAATTTGTATTAGTATTCTTTGACGATATACTCGTGTACAGCAAGGATTGAGACGATCACATCACACACCTTGCAGAAGTGTTTCACATTTTGCAGAAGCAAAAACTTTACCTAAAGCCTTCGAAGTGCACTTTTGAAGCAACTGTTGTAGAGTATCTCGGGCACTTTATCTCCGCAGAAGGAGTGAAAACAGATCCTGAAAAAATCACCATAATCCAGCAATGGCCAATACCTATATCACAAAAGGAGTTAAGGAGTTTCTTAGGCTTAGCAAACTATTATCGAAGGTTCATAAAGGGATATAGTCTAATTTCTAAACCTTTTTCTACTATGTTGAAGAAGTACAACTTCATGTGGACAGTGATTCTCGTTCTGCCTTTATCAATCTGAAGGTTGTATTGACATCAGCACCAATTCTTGCTATGCCTGATTTCAATAAAGACTTTGTTGTTGAAACAGATGCCTCCAATACAGGAATTGAAGCAATATTGATACAAGAGAACCATATCCTCTGTTACATAAGTAGAGCATTGGGCCCTAAACACCAAGCATTGTTAGTATATGAAAAAGAATTCATCGTTGTGGTACACACAGTACAGTCCTGGAGCGCTTATCTCACACACAAACCCTTCATCATTAAGACTGACCAAAGAAGGTAACAACTCCATTCCAACATCTTTGGCTTTCTAAACTTATTGGTTATAGATACAAAATTCAATATCAAAAGGGAAATGAGAACTTCACTGCTGATGCTTTATCAAGAGTAATTGGATCGCAACTACTCAGCATTGTCTTATCTCAAGCGTATACTGGTCTTTATGACTCATTACACTTACTTTGGGACAAAGATCCACACTTACGCAAAATCATCACTGATTTGCAAATTGATAGCCGTTCTCATCCGCACTTCACCTTTGTTGAGGGAGGGTTACGCAAAAAGGGGAAATTAGTAGTGGGAAATGACAAAGACGTGAAGCTTAAAATTCTGCACTGGCTACATGATTGAACAACAGGAGGTCATTCGGGCAGAGATACAACAGCACACAGGGTCAAAAACCTATTTTACTGGCTGAAGATGAGCAAGGAAATTCAACACTACATCTGTAACTGCTCCATTTTCCAAAAGAATAAATATGATTCAGCTACAAAACCGGGTTATCGATACTAGAGGGTATATGGAAAACAGTCTCTCTTGACTTCATTGAAGGATTACCACCTTCGGCTGGCAGACACTGTATATTGGTTGTGATTGATAGATTGAGTAAACAGGCTCACTTTTTGGCAGTTTCTCATCCATACACGGCTGTGGATATAGCACAACCCTATTTGGATAATGTGTTCCGATTACATGGACTACCAAAGCAAATTATCTTTGATCGAGATCCCACCTTTCTCAGTGATGTGTCGCAGGAAATTTTCAGAGTCCAAGGAGTTGATCTGAAGCATTCCACAGGGTACCATCCTCAGTTAAACGGGCAAACAGAGGTTACAAACCGAACTTTGGAGACTTACCTCTGTTGTATGACATCTAATACACCAAAAACTTGGAGCAAATGGCTACCACCTGCAGAGTGGTGGTATAATACGACATACCACTCAACTACTCACCTCACTCCATTCGAGGTAATCAATGGACAACCACCTCCACTTCACTTACCATATCTGCCTGGTGAGAGCTCATTATCTATAATGGATCGCAACCTCCAAACCCAAGAGACAGTAATAGCTATGCTTAAGTTTCATCTCCAACGAGCTCAAAACAAAATGAAACAACAAGCGGATGCAAATAGGTCAGTTTGAGAATTTAATGTTGGTGATTTCGTATAATCTTAAGTTGCAGCCTTACAGACAACATTCTCTAAAGAATGTACGCACACCACACAAGTTGTCACCTCGATTTTATGGACCATTTTGGGTCATTGACAAGATTAATGTTGTGGCTTACAAGCTGAAATTACCAAGCACAGCAGTCATACAAAATGTCTTCCATGTTAGCCAGTTGAAACTCTGCCCTAATCCCACTGAAGCTACCGTCGATATTCCCCAATTATGGTCCGACTTGAGTACTGCTAAAGAACCAGAGGCTATACTTGAGAAAAAGGTGGTTAAACGCCGCAATGCTATGGACACGAAAATATTGGCCCGTAGAACAAGCGACATGGAAGTTTTATCACGATTTTACAGCCAAGTTCCCTGCATTTGGTGATCCTTGAGGACAAGTGATCTTTCAAGAGGGAGTACTGTTGCAGAACAACATATTCACTGTTTTAACGTTGGTATTTACTGCTTTAACGCTCTATTACAAAAAGAACATTTTGTCTTTTTGTCTATGCTTTTGCTATTTGTACGAAACATGGCCATTTTGGCAAGTTTATCGAATTATTCAAAACATTATCCATTGTCTATCTCTCTCTCATCACTCAAATATCTCCATTGTTACATTGTTCTTCGAGGTGATACTTCTGAATTCTTCACCTTCTAGGGAATGTAATACTCCTTTTCGGTTCATCTCTTGAATTCTAGAGGAGATTTTTATCTTTCTTTTAACACATGCATCACTACAACACGGCCAGAAGTAACTGACAATTATTCGAGTGAACTATAGGTGCAAAATCGCTTTTTGTAGGCAATAAAATTGTTACTAGAATGTAGGATGATACAACTGAACCAAGTGAACGGTGATGGCTTAACGTTCCTTGATATCTTAAGAAACAACAACGAGAATCAGCTGGTGGGAACTTTGATTTGGAACAACTTATTTTAAACACAGGTTGTAAAGTGGCCAATTCTATGCCAAAATTAAAGGCAGAGCTTAATTTTCTGAAGTCTCCATTCACCTTCATGACATACTACTCTAATAGATTTAGCTCAATAATTATTCATTATTCTCAATGATCGATTTCAATCTCAGATTGTTTTATCTTTGTTATGTTTTCAGGAAATCGAAATAAGCAAGCAAGAAGACACAGAAATTACGAGTTCCCTTGGCTAAGCACCAGCCAAGGTACGTCTTGCTGAGTATCACACTCACAAAAGCTTCCATTAACATCGAGTACCAATACAGAGTATTACAAGATCGAAACAAGAGAGAATACATTCATTCACCTAAGAAGATTTCAACCCAAGAGAAGAAGAAGAACCTTAGAATGAAATCAATCACCCTCTATGTTTCTCTCTCTCTCTCTCTCCTTTGTAAGGTTTAATCTCTCTCCTCTGCAAATGATACAATCCCAACTTCTTGCTCCCTCAAGCTACTTTTCTTTTTTTTCCTGTAGTAGCCTTTTTACAACCTCTGAGCTAAAAGGAATCTTTGTCGCTTAGTGTTTTCTCAAGAGTTGGATCCTAAAAAGTCCCACTAGAGAATTACTGGCATGTCAGACTTGAATCACCTTAACTCTGATAAACAATAAACTTAATGAACCAGCCCATCAGCATTTGGCCCACTGAGGAGATGAAGACGTAATCCACATTCTCCACCTCGTCTTGTTTAGCAGACCAGAATACCTTTAACAATAAGACCATCTGCCTTTCCAATTCTCTTTTCCCGAATATATCCACCGGAAAAGAACCCCAGCTTCTTACCGGAACCAGATCAGTTCCTGAGCACTCTCAGGAGACTAAAAGCATCTTCAAATTTATTGACTGACACTCACTTTGTGAGAATGTTAGCTGGATTCTCCAAAGTTCCAATCTTAGTCACTTTCACTAAACCTACATCAATCACATCTCTCAAGAAGCTAAGTCTAACAGCAATGTGTTTCGTTTGTTCATCAAACACTATTTTCGGCAAGACATATCCCTCTTTGCGAATCACAGAAAATTTCAAACCTCTTCTAGTGGAAATCCATGCTCACTAGTAATCCCTATTAACCATAATGTTTCTTTACATGCTTCTACTAAAGCCATATATTCAGCTTTTGTCATTGACAAAGCTACTATATTTTGAAGACTAGATCTCCAACTAGTTGTGCTTCCACCTGCTTGAAAAAACATAACTTGTGATTGATTTTAATCTATCACGGTCAGCATCATAATCATTATCACATAACTCTCTTATCTTGAAATTTTCTGACTTCTTGAATGTTAGGCATAGATCTTTAGATACTCTTAGATATCTGAATATCCACCTAACAGCTGTCCAATGTTCCTTGTTAGGAGAGCTCATAAATATTCTTACAAGACCAACAACATAAGTAAGATCAGGTTGTGTGATCCTACCATTCCATACATCAAGCTTTCAACATCATTAGAATAAGGTATCCCATCCCGTCTTTGCAACAAATTCTTCTTTACTCTCAGCTTTAGTGCATGATAGAGTAAAATGAGTCCCCATAGGTGTTTGAACTTGCTTAGAATGATCCCCATTAAACGTTCTTAGGATCTTTTCTATGTATGCTTGTTGTGATAGCTTTATAACACCTTTATGCATGTCTCTTGTGATATCCGTTCCAAGAATACGTTGTGCTTGACCCAAATCTTTCATATCAAATTCTTTTCTCAAAACTTGTTTTAGATAGTTCACCTCTTTGATATCTTTAGCTGCCACTAACATATCATCCACATATAGATATATGAATCCTTCCCATACTTCTTGAAATATACACAAGTACCAAAGTCACTTCTCATGTATCCCTAAGACTTCATAAACTCACTAAACCTTAGATTCTATTGCCTTAACACTTGCTTTTATGCAGAAAACAATGTAAACCACTGTTGATGCAACCTCTGCCCAAAATGACTCACTCAACCATGTCTCACTTAGATAACACCTTACTTTCTCCAGTATTGTCTTGTTCAATCTTTCAACAATCCCATTCTGTTGTGGATTATATGGACATGTTTTATGTCTCATAACTCCACTTTCTTAACAGAATTCATCAAAGGTTATATTACAATACTTCAATCCATTGTCTGTCCTTAAAACCTGAAACTTTTTGTCACTCTGATTTTCTGTGAGAAATTTCCATTTAACAAATTTCGAATATGCTTCATCTTTTGTTTTGAGAAAGTATATCAAAATCTTCCTTGAATAATCATCAACAAAAGCAATGTATATTGACACTTTGCTAAACTTGGAGTCACATTTGGAGAGCCCCATAAGTCTGAATGTACATACACCAATTATTCTGATGAAGTGTGTATTCCTTTCTTGAAGGATTTTTGTGTAACTCCCCAAAGATGCATGATTCACAGTCTTTCATTTCCTTGAAATCATCTGTCTTAATCAGCTTCTTTTTCATCAGTAATTCCATCCTTTTTACTCCCACATGTCCCAATCTATTGTGCCACAACACTGCAGAATTCTGGTATCTGATAGCAACATTCACCTCATCTATTTTTGGTTTTCCATCCATATAATAGAGTACCTCTATAATTTCCCGACAGAGCCATTCTTTCTTTATAGAATACCTTTAGCTTGAAATCTCTTGATTGAAACCAGCAGCCCAATGTCTCCATTTGTCTTAGATAAATGAGATTCCTTCTTGCAGTTGGAAAATATCTTACTTCACTTAGAATAGTCACAGAATTGTCAGGATTTACAATCCTTATTTTTCCAATAGTTGTAACCTCACAGCATGTGTCATTCTCCATGATGATTCTGCCTCCTGGAACCTCTTCAATATCAAACATTAAATCTTTTCTGAAAGTCACATGAAAATAACACCATGTATCCAATACCCATTCGTCATTAGCTGCATTGCCAGATGCAACCAACATCAAGGGTTCTTCAGGTTCTGATTGGACTACACTATCTTCTGCTTTTTCTCCTTGATTGTTTTTTGATGATTGTTTTTCTCTTGGGACAATCTTTTTTAAAATGACCCACTTCATGACAGTATCATCACTCTTTACCTTTGGTTTTTGATTTGAATCTGCTTGTCCCTTTTGATTTTCCCTTTGATTGTGATCTTTTTGTTGATCTACCTCTCTCTTGGACAACAAGACCCTCACCTTCAGTTTGTCGCTTAGAAACCCTTTCTCCTTCAATTCTACTTCAATAGAATATGCAGAGCCTATAATGTCTTTCACAGTTATAGTTTCTCTTCTGCTATTGTACTCCTTAGTGTGAACGAGATGATCAAATTGCTTTGGTAAGCTGTTCATTAATATGACTGCTTTGTCTTCATCACTCATTTCAACATGGACACTAGCTAAGTTTGATATTAGCTTGTTGAAAGTATCCAAGGTTTTGTCCAGATTCTTTCATGCATCCATCTTGAAAGCACATAATCTGTTTTAAGTTGAATCTGTGGGGTAATGTCTTTACATGATACTCAGCTTCAAGAGCCATCCACATATCATATGATGTTCTCTCCCTCTTAACCGATCTTAGAACATCATTCGATAAGCTAGAACCTATCAGATTCTTTGCTCTCTTGTCCTAGACAGTAAACTTAGGATCAGCTTTGGCCTTTGCAAACCTTTCTTCAGTAGTACCCTTCCCAACTTCCTTTTCTTTAGGGTCTTTTGGATCTTTAGAGTCTTTTGAATCCTTTGGTTCTTTAGGATCTAGACTCTCTTCCTGCTCTATGTAAACCGGTAGAAGAGGAGCATCCAAACCCAATATATCTAGCTGTACTAGTATCTTGAATTTCCATAGTGAGAAATCACATTCACCGTCAAATTTCTCAACATCAAACTTACCCATAGTGGGTTCCATGACCGTGTCACCACATCTCACAGCAAAACACTTTTCCTTTGTTTCACCTGAGAAGAAGACACTAGGAATCAAAAAATACAACAAGAAGTCAGATTTAGAATAACATAAGCATATAAACTTGATGCTCTGATATTACTTGTAGTAGATTTAGCTCAATATTTGTTCTATGAATTATTCTCAATGATCGATTTCAGTCTCAGGTTGTTTTATTTTTGTTATGTTTTCAGGAAATTAAAACAAGCAAGCAAGGAGACACATCAGTTACGAGTTCCCTTAGCTAAACACCAGTTAAGGTACGTCTCTGTGAGTATCACACTCACAGGAAGCTTCTATTAACATCAATCAACATTACAGAGTATTACAAGATCAAAACTAGAGAGAATACACTCACTCACCTAAGAAGATTTCAACCCAAAAGAAGAAGAACCTTAGAATGCAATCACTCACCCTCTTGGTCTCTTTCTCTCTCTCTCACTCCTCTGTAAGGTAATCTCCCTCTCTCTCCTTTGCAAAAGATACGACCCAACCTTTTGCTCCCTTATGCATGCTACTTTTCTCTCTTTCCTGCAGTGTCCTTTTAACAACATCTGAGCCAAAAGCAATCTTTGTCGCTTAGTGTTTTCTCAGGAGTTGGATCTTTAAAAGGCCCACCAGAGAATTACAGACCCATCAGACTTGAATCAACTCAACTCTGATATTCAATGGACTTGATGAACCAGCCCATCAACATTCGGCCCACTGATGAAGACGTAATCCACAACTACTCCACACATATGAGACGCCTAAAGTCTAACGCTTCAAATGAAGCTCGTGGAGTGTTCCTGATTGTCTGCGCTTTAATAATAGCAGCCACTTATCAGACTACCATCCAGCCACCTGGAGGTGTACATCAATCCGAGACTAAGCCTCCGTCTATTCTTGCTTGATATGTATGCTAAGTACACAGATTTATGAGCATTATCAACATGCGTGGAGTATATTTATGCTAAGCACTATCAGCAAGTACCTCAACCCCTTTGTTCCTATTGCTTGATATTTATGCTAAAGTACACAGATTTTGAAGCATTTTCAACATACTAGATGTGCAGACGAATCTTTGGAATGCTTTGATTTAATGACTGCAAAGATGCAACCCTTAAACATAAGCCATGACCCTAGGAAGAAAAAATATCGACTGCTATATAATAGACTGTTTTGTGATATCTTGGATTTTTCACTCTTTCTTACTTCAGAGCTTGTTTGTCAAAAAGACAATTTCTGCAGTTTTTATAATTAAATTCCGAGATCATCGTAGAGATCACTAAATTGGAAACATGAATTTAGCTATTACATTTTACAGTCAGAGAATCCAAGGCAAACCGGATGAAACAATGATGATTAGTGCTTTCTTGGCTTATGGGTATTAAGGAATCTTATTCCACGTCGAAAGTTGTAAAGGATCCTCTCTAGTATATATAAGATATGAACATCTCCACTCATTGCCAATTCTGATATTGAGTTAAAAGTCCATAATCTAATATGGTAACTGAGCAAAAACTGGTATAGTCAATCCCAACACAAAATATACTCTCCACACTACCGTTGATGACAAATCACACTTAATATCAAAGACAACAGCGAAGGCTCTAATATACGAACACTGGAGAAAAGCCATGAGTTAAAAATATGATGCTCAGGTACGAAATTGGTCATGGAATTTCGTTCCTCCGTCTTCTTATCACAATCTTGTAGGCAACAAACATATATTCACAATCTGATACAAATTGAAGAACTTAAGAAATACATTGATGAAATCAAAAGTATAAAGAAATAACTCTTTTTTATTAGCTTAGGAAAATAACTCAAAATCTAAACTCTCAAACTCTTAAATTTACTTAGTAGTTTTTGGAGCCATATGGCTTGTTTTGCTGCCTCGGTTGCTGCCATAAACTCGGCTTCACATGATGATAAGGCCACGGTATCTTGTTTTTTAGAACACCAACTTATCGGACATCCATTGTAGTAGAAAATATGTCCGGTAACATTATAGCTAGCATCACTATAACAAACCAAACCTTCTTTCTTGCCTCGAAGAAACCTAAGTCTGTGGGTTAATGTTCCTTGAACATATCTTAGAATCTTATTTAGTGCTACACCATGAGACTCTTTAGGGTCTTGCATATACCTACTCAACACTCCAACACTAAAGGCAAGATCTGGTCGTGTATGAATCAAGTACCTTAAACAACCAATGAGTTTACGATACTCTTTCTCATAGATACTTTTATCTTCTTGAGATTTCGAGAACTTAGAACCAGATTCCATGGGTGTGTGACAAGCATTACAATCCTTCATTCCGACTTCTTCTAGTATTTTCTTGGCATATCTTTCTTGTCTTAAAGTTATACATCCTTCTTCTTGTATAACTTCTATACCTAGATAATATGTCAATTTACCAAGATCACTCATCTCAAATTTACTAGACATACCTATTTTAAACTCGTTGATCGTATCTTGGCTTGAACCCGTTACAAATAATTCGTCCACATATACGGCAACAAGTAGGAATCATCCTTTAACTTCTTTTCGGTACAACGAGGCCTCCTTCGTACATCTAGTGAATTTGAGCTCCTTAAGAATTATCATTTAATGTCATTGGAGTTTGCTTTAACCCGTAAAGAGCTTTACTCAACTTGTAGATTTTTCTTTCTTTTCCTTTGATCATAAAAACCTTCTGGTTGTGTGACATAGACTTCTTCCTTCAACTCTCCACGCAAGAACGCTGTCTTAACATCAAGATGATGTATTTCCCACCCACTTGTAGCTGCTAAGGCAATGATAAACCTTATAGTCTCGATTCTAGTAACCGGTGCAAATACTTCTTCGAAATCGATACCATATTTTTGAACATAGCTTTTTGCAACTAGTTTAGCCTTGTGCTTGTTTATGCTACCATCCAAATTTCTTTTTACCTTGAAAACCCATTTTAACCCTATTGGCTTTAATCCATATGGTAGATGAACAAGAGTCCAAGTCTCATTCTCTCAGATCGATTTTAGCTCCTCCTTACAAGCATCAATCCATACTTGTGACTTACTTACTTCTCCAAAATAGTAGGGTTCTTCATTAACAAGCAACAGAAGAAACACATCTCATGCTCACAAAGAAGAACAAAATCCTCCAAGTAACTTGGCTTCTTTGTTTCCCAAGAAGATTTTCGAAGAGATAACCCTTGGTTTCCTCGGTTATACTTTTTTCCTCCTCTTCGATGATCTCTTCATTTGTGAGCTTGTTTCTTGTCATGAAGTCTTCACTTACTATCACATCTTGAGCTACATAACTCTCCTTTGGTTCTGATTCAACCCACGTCGAACTTTTGTTTTCATCAAAAACAACATAACGACTAACAACTTTTGTTTTCATCAAAAACAACATCACGACTAACTCTATCCCTAAGTGTACCAACATCCGAGAGTGATCATCTAACTTCTTAAGATGAGGACATTTTATTTTAGCATACCCCAAACAACTGAATATTCTTAGATGTTGTAGTCTCGGTTTTCTTCCTTTGTAAGCTTTATATGGAGTTTGATCTTTCAAAGCTCGTGTAGATATCCTATTCATGAGATATGTAGCATGTCTCACAGCCTCTCCCCATTGGAATATCGGTAGATTCATGTGTTTCAACATACTTCGAGTCATCTCCATCAAAGTACAATTTCTTCTCTCAACAACTCCATTTTGTTGAGGAGTATACGGAGATGTCGTGTTTCTTTGAACTCCGGTTTTATCACAAATAAAATTTAATTCATGTGGCATGAACTCCCCTCCTCTATTTGTTCTTAAAATCTTGATATTAAATCTCAACAAGAGACTTAAAATACTTGAATTTCTCAAAAGCTTCTCTTTTTTTTCAAGAGAATGTTCCACATAAACCGAAAGTGATCATCAATAAGAACGAAAATATACTTGTTATTTGTTGTGGTAGGAGGTGTCAAAGGTCCACACAAATCACCATGAATCAAATCTAATACCTTTTGTGCTTGAAAAAATGTAGTTTTCGGAAAAGATTTTCTAGCTTGTTTACCAAGTAAACAAGAAGAACATTGTTCTTTCTTAATTCTGAATTTCGGAATTCCCTTCACTAAACCCTTCATCACCATTGTTTTCATAGTACATTTACCAACATGTCCAAGTCTAGCATGCCATATAGTTGTCCCATCACACGATTCGATTTGTAAACAATTTTCCACATCGGCCTCCATGTGAACTTTGTAGAGTCGGTTCCTTGACCTTAAAGCTATTATCAACATTTTTCCTTCTTGATCATAAAGCCGTAGATTCTCCTTTAATCTTAATCTCACATTTCGATTATGTAGTCTGTCCAAGACTAACTATATTGCTTTTCAAACCTGGTATGTAATACACATTGTTTAAGACTTTCTTCTCTCCATCATAGGAAATTTATCGAACCTCTTCCTCTAATATCAATCTGGGAATCATCTCCAAACTTTACTTTTCCGGAGATTTTCTCATCAAGGGTAGAGAAGAAATATTTTACACCGGACATATGGTTATTAGCTTCGTTATCTAAGTACCATATCTTGTCATCGTTTGTTCCAAACTTCTTTGGCTCAACGTTTCTCTCGTTTAGCAACACTACTTCATGCATGAATAACTGATCAATATCTTGAGTCTCTTCTTCCTCATCCTTATCATTCTCATAAGCGTCTTGAAGTTTAAGCAAACGATCGGGACACTTACTAGCAAATAACTTGAGAAAAATCCTTTCTCTTTTCTCCATTGTTACTACCTTGGCCTCGGCCTCTACCTCTTCCTCGTCTGCGGATACCTTGCCCTCTACCTCGTCCATAACCATTATCATCTTGCTGATCCATATACATCAACTTTCCCTCATCATGTTCAAGTTGTTCCTCTTCCTCCCTAATCCTTTCTTCATAAGCTTTTAACCTTCCTACGATGTCCTCAAAGCTTGTTTTCTTTAAGTCTAGGAATTGTTCAAGAGCAGCTATGATTGTGATGTACTTTTTCCTAGGTAAACTATTTAGGAACAACACCTCAACTTTCGATTCTACAATGGTCTCCCCTAGTGCACCCGTTTTAGAGGTAATTTCGAACAGCCTTCCAACAAAACTATCTATTGTATCGGTCTCCTTCATCTTCAATCTCTCAAATTCCACCATTACGGTAGCTAGCCTAGCCTCTTTAACCCTCTCGGCTCCAACATGTCTATACTTAACTGCTTTCCAAATTTCCTTTGGTGTTTTCAAATCAACAACTTGTAAAAAAAGGGATTCCAGTATCGATTGAAATAGAAGTGCTTTTTTCATGCTATCCTTCTCACTTTTGGTTCCTGTTTCAATAGCATCCCAAACTCTATATACCTCAAATAAGACCTTCATTCTCATGGACCAAACTTTATAGTTTGTAGCCATTAACATCGGACATTGTATAGACGAAGATACTCCTATTTCCTTTGGTTTTGACTCAACCAATTCACTCATGACTTATCAATCTCCTAACTCGGTGAACATCTCAACGTGCAACACAATTCTCGGTCTCCTTGTAGTAAACTATAATGCTCTGATACCAAATATACTTTAATAAGACAATTGCAATTTTAAAGACAAATAAGAACAACACTTTTTATATTAAAAGCTTTGGAAAATAGCTCAAAACCAAAAACACTTAACAATGTATTTGTCTCTCTTAGATTAATGTCACAACTTTGATATCAATATATAGACATACTAAAACAAAATACAATAAGAAAAGGAACTCTGATTATATTTAGATAACTTCTAAATATAACAAATCTTTTCCTAATCCTAAGATAACTTACACTTTAAGCTATCTCTAAAGGATATCTTTCAACAAGAAGATTTCCTTCAAGCTTATCAACAACATACAAGACCAGATTAGTCGCCAAGGGCTATCAACAACAACCGAGAATAGATGTGTCAAAATTTTGACAACTAGTAGAAAACTTGCAGTATTTGGCATTCATGAGACCAGATATATCATATGTAGTCAACCGGCTCTCATAGTTCATGCACTTTCTTACAACAGACCACTTACAAGCTACCAAACGAGTACTATGCTACCTAGCAGGTATGATGAGTCATGGCATCTTCTTATCTCGCCAAAATAATATGTCTCTTCTTGGGTTTACAGACGCTGATTGGACTGGTGATATTGATGACTTCATCTCCACCAACGCATATGTGGTGTACATTGGGCAACAACTTGTCTCGTGGTCTACAAAGAAACAAGACATTATTGCGAGATCATCAATTGAAGCAGAATACCATTCAGTTGACAACACAACCGCAGAAATATATCGGATACAATCACTCCTTGGCGAACTTGGAATACCTGCCACAACCTCTCCAGTCATATATTGTGATAACCCCAGTGTCACTTATTTATGTGTCAATCCCGTCTTTGACTCATGGATGAAACATGTGCCCTCGAATATCATTACATCAGACAAAAGTTTATGTTTGGTAGCCTAAGAATGGCTCACATTTCAACTAAGGATCAGCTAGCAGATGTAGTAACAACGCCCTTACCTCGTTCACAACATCATTATCTCATAAGCATGAATGGAGTGACTTTTGCCCCTCCATCTTGAAGGGCGTAATATAGCTGACTGATACGTCTTACTATATATACTTCCTATAATGTTGATAATTGATATTGTACATTAATTCTAGATTCTCTACTCTGTGTATATAAATGTATGTATCACCATTTTTATGAATAAGAGAGTATACACATTGATATGGTATCGGAATCCATGATCCACGCTGTCCAACTTGATTCAACCCAAAGTTTATCCAATTATCAACCGTCCAGACCTAAAAATTGGTGTCGTCGATCAATCTCCGAACATACAAGGTTAATGGCCAAAGAGTCATCATCTTGAGAGAGCGTATTGAAAAATATTATCCCATATCGAAAGTTGGAAGGGATCCTCTCTATTATATATAATATATAATAGATGGACTTCTCTATAGTCTAATAATGGACATGTATTGGTGATTAGAATTGGGGTAGTTGGGATGATTATGCTTTTATGGATGATTTGTTGGGTTGGATATGTTGATTGCTAAAACTTTCAATGAGTGCACGCTCTTCCATGCCAGTTTTAACTCAGTGAGATTTACCTATCTTTGATTAGAAGGCAGTCTAAAATTTAAAACTTTTCCCTTTAAACGGTTGCTTATTAAGTTCTAACCTAGGCCAAAGAATATAGACGACCCCAAAATTAAATCTAACTACTTTACTAAAATCTCTCGCACTTGAAATAATATAATATGTCGTCTGATTATACCTCACTATGTAATTTCTTGAGACCAGCTGTTGGAGATTCTTCCTGAGTTTCGTCGATGGAGGAGAAAGGTTCAGAAGAAGTTCGATTGAATGCGAACAGGACGAATTGGATGATGGCTCTTCAAGGTGTTTCAATGGAGTCGAAGAACAATACTTCTGAACTTAAAAGAACTTTTTCCACTCACTCATCTCCTGTGAAAATCAAGTTCGATCAAGAGTGTACTCCACTTGTATGTCTATGATACAGCTTATATAAGAAAACCCAAGAGGATAGATTGAAGAAACAAGGATCAAGAAAGAAAGTCTTCAAAGATTCAGTTGTGATTCTTGAAGCTTCTGCTCTCACTCTCTCAACTCTACCCGAGACGAAGAAGTGTTAAGTCAATTTATTGACGTTCTTCTTGGTTCGGTTTTATTCAACCGATTTTCTATTTTTGGTTTAACTTATTAAACCGATGGGTTGAATTAAATTTCAATTAAATATTGTAAAACAAATTGTAATTGTTTCAACAATCCCCCACTTGTTTTCCACAATCTTTTATTCTTGAATCCATCTGATGTTTATCAACTTGAATCAGGATTCACATAGACATTTTGCACATCGAGTGAATAATCTAAACAAAGTATAAGTCTGTTGAATATACGTCTTAGATCTACCAATGTTCTGGTGTTGAGTCTTTGGTATTCAAGATCCATTTCTCTTGTTCAGACTCCTTCCTCTGACTTGTAAGCTCTTTAATTTTTTGCTTCAGTCTTCACATGATTACTCGAACTTTTGGAGAAACTTGAACCTATTTGAACCATGTGTTTCAAGTTAATGAGACACTAAGGTGAGGTACCTCCAAGAGTTCATAATCTTGACTTAACGAATACCCATTTCCTTAGCTGTTTCAAGGATTATCCTTCCGCACAAGCCTTTGGTGAATGGATCAGCTACATTATTAGCAGACCTGACATATTCTAGTGAAAGTACTCCAGCTTCAAGAAGCCCCCTTATCACCTTGTGTCGCAGTCTTATGTGTCTCTTCTTCCCATTATACAACTTATTCATGGCAACAGCCAAATCTGCTTGTGAATCACACCTTAGAGACACAGATGAACATCCTGTGTCATGTATGGGAAGATCTGACAGCACATTTCTTAACCATTCAGCCTCTTGTCCAGCTAGTTCCATGGCAATCAATTCTGATTCCATTGTTGAACGTGCTGTACAGGTCTGTTTACTGGACTTCCAGGAGATTGCACCTCCTGTCATGATAAACACATATCCACTCGTGGAGTTTATCTCATCATGGTCTGTCACCCAATTGGCATCACAGTAACCTTCAAGACTGCATGCTGAGCCTCTGTATTTCAGACTCCAATCAATTGTACCCTTGAGATACCTTAGTAATCTATACATTGCTTTCCAATCAAGTATCTCCTGAATTGGACTGAAAATCATTCCTTAGCAATGTTAGACTAAATTTTTCGAACCATTGTTTTGGTGCCTGCTTAAGACCATATAATGATTTTTTCAATCTACAAACTTTGTTTTCTAGACCCTCTACTACAAACCCTTCAGGTTGATGCATGTATATCTCCTCATTCAAATCTCCATTTAAAAATGCAGTTTTAACGTCCATTTGATGAACTATAAGATTATGAGATGCAGCTACAGCAAACAAGAGTCTAATGGAGGCTATCTTAGATACAGGAGAGTAAGTGTCAAAGTAATCTACTCCCTGTTTTTGTGAAAAACCTTGAGCCACCAGTCTGGCCTTAAATTTGGCAATTGAACCATCCGATTTTAGCTTCCTCTTTAGGATCCATTTACACTTTACAGCCCTGCAACCAATTGGCAAATCCACAAGTTCCCATGTATGGTTAGATATTATAGATTCAAACTCATTATTCAGTGCTTCTTTCCAAAATACAACATCTATTGATTTCATTGCAGCAACATAAGATTTAGGATCTTCTTCTATCAAGAAAGTGTATACGAATTCTTCACTTAATTCTTCATGCTCTGCAAGAAAGTTAGTAATAAAATCTGGTCCAAATGAAGCTTCACATCGGTTTCTTTTGCTTCTCCTCAGTTCAGATGTGTCTTGCTCTAGCTCTGTTATGCTTCTTTTCCCTGTTTCTTTAACTGAAGGGAGGCTCACCGCAATCTTGAATGGAAATATATGTTCAAAGAACTCTACGTCTCTGGATTCCATCACCTGACCTAGTGTGTGTGTTTTGACATCAAAAACTAGACATCTATATGCTGCACTGTTTTGAGCATAGCCTATAAAAACTGTATCTATGACTTTCGAACCAATGTTATTTCTCTTGAATTCTGGGATTCCTAGTTTGGCTAGACACCCCCACACTCTAAGATGTTTTAGACTAGGTGTGTGACCTTTCCACAGTTCATATGGAGTAGTAGAAATACCTTTGTGGGGAACTCTATTCAGTATGTAACAAGCTGATAGAACAGCTTCCCCCCACAATTGATCACTAAGACCGGATCCTATAAGCATTACATTCATCATGTTTTTCAACGTCCTGTTCTTCCTCTCAGCAATTCCATTTTGCTGAGGGGTATATGGAGCTGACAGTTCATGAATGATGCCCTCACCTATGCAGAATGATTTGAACTTATCTGAGGTGTACTCACCTCCACGGTCCGATCTCAGTCTTTTGATTTTCCTGTCAAGTTGCTTTTCAACTTCTGTTTTATACTGAACAAAAATGTCAAATGCTTCATCCTTAGTTTTCAAAAGATACACATATGTATACTTCGAGAAATCATCTATGAATGTAATATAGTATGACTTTCCACTTCTGCTAGTATGATTCTTAAAATCTGCAATGTCAGTATGAATTAATTCAAGAAGACATGAGGACCTTAAGACAGGATTGCAGAAGGGTTTTCTACTATGTTTAGCATCAACACATGTTACACATTTCTCCATATTCAATCCTGGTTTGACAACTGTTGCACCAGAATGCTTAAGTCTCATTATAGATTTGGTATTCAAATGTCCTAATCTATCATGCCAAGATGCCAAATCACACGACACATAAGCAAACTAATCATCTTTATTCATTGTTTCGGTTTCCATTACAAATAAGTTGCTGATACAGAATGCTTTACCTACATACTCACCATGCCTAGTTAAAATCATTTTACCAGCATCTATTGTCTGTTTGATTCCAGCTAGCATTTATAGACCACTAGAGAACAAGTTTCTACGCATTTCAGGCACTAGAAGTACTTTAGTTAGAGTTAAGGTTTTTCCTGATGATAAGTTCAAATCTACTTCACCTATACCAGTTACCTTTACTGCACTTGCATCACCCAAGAAGACATTCTCGCATCCAGATTCGTCTAAGGTTTTAAAGAAGGCACGTTGGTTGCAGATGTGTCTCGTTGCACCAGAATCAATAATCCACTCAGTCTTGTCTGTTGTGGAGTTTACTTCTGTTACTGTGGCGATGATTATCTCAGCTATAAGGGCTTTAGCTTCCAGTCTGTCATTCTTTGTCACAATTGGAAGTTTGCAATCTTGTTTTTTATGTCCTTCTTGATTGCAGTTCCAGCACTTGATCTTTCTCTTAAACTCCATTGATTGTTTTGTACCATTTCTCTTCAGTTTCTTATCGTTATTTCTCTTCTTGTACTTTCCTTTGCCTGGGTGTCCTTCAACCAGATTAGCATTACCATTTGGATAGTTAGACTCGAATGATTTACCTTGAAATGTTCGATTGGCATCTTCAATCATGATGTCAGAGATAAGTTCATCAAGATTCATCTTTTTCTTCTCATGTTTCAATCTTGATCTATACTCATTCCAGGACTTCGGTAATTTGTCGATGAGAACCATGGCTGCGAGGTTGTCATCAATCATCATTCCTTCGGCTTGAATCCTTGAGATGATAGCTTCATAGTCGTGTAGTTGATCCAGGATGGACAGATTGTCTTTCATAAGAAATGACGTCCATCGCGAAGTTACATATTGTTTCTTACCTTCATCTTCTGCACCGTATTTCTTCTTAAGACTTTCCCAGATTTCTTTTGCTGAATCGAAGTTGACATAGATGTCAAACAACCTCTCTGAGAGATGACGGAGGATATGTCCTCTGCAACATCGGTTGTTCTCAGAGTATTTCACTTCTTTTTCTCCTTTTACATCTTTTGATTCGGTGGAATTCTTTGATCCAATTTCGGCTGATACCTTGGTTTCTTCTTCGATTAGAATATAATCAATTCCTATTTCTTGAAAGAAGAACAAGAGTTCTTCTGACCATCTTCGATAATTCATTCCTGTGAGTGGCTGAAGCTTAGACAAATCAGGAACAGCACAGAACCTCACCATCGCGTTGGTCTTCAAGAAGATCGAAAAGTTCTTTTAAGATTGTTGGAGATTCTTCCTGAGTTTCGTCGATGGAGGAGAAAGGTTCAGAAGAAGTTCGATTGAATGCGAACAGGACGAATTGGATGATGGCTCTTCAAGGTGTTTCAATGGAGTCGAAGAACAATACTTCTGAACTTAAAAGAACTTTTTCCACTCATTCATCTCCTGTGAAAATCAAGTTCGATCAAGAGTGTACTCCACTTGTATGTCTATGGTACAGCTTATATAAGAAAACCCAAGAGGATAGATTGAAGAAACAAGGATCAAGAAAGAAAGTCTTCAAAGATTCAGTTGTGATTCTTGAAGCTTCTGCTCTCACTCTCTCAACTCTACCCGAGACGAAGAAGTGTTAAGTCAATTTATTGACGTTCTTCTTGGTTCGGTTTTATTCAACCGATTTTCTATTTTTGGTTTAACTTATTAAACCAATGGGTTGAATTCAATTTCAATTAAAGATTGTAAAACAAATTGTAATTGTTTCAACACCTGCTACTATATTGTTTAGTAATTTCTTGAGTCTTACTATATTGTTTCTTACATGTGACTGCTTTCAATGTGAGTAAATTCACATTTTGACTTATCAAGTCATTCTATATGAAGTTCACTTATTGGTTGGAGTATATAATGTGAATTGTGTGTAACGAGGCCACAAGCGAAAACCAACATCAGAACAAAATATTAAGGAAATTCCTCTCCTTAATTTCTATTGTCCTCTTGCTCAATTAAGCTTTGTCTTTACCACTTAAAGCTTTGTTCTAATCAATTAATTTGTGTCTTCTTGGAATTCTGTTCATATGAATCCAAGACTTCAACAAGCTGCTGAATCTAAATGCATCGACGAGTTGTATGCTCTTATCAGGGAGAATCCATTCATACTTGACAACATTGAAGCAGTGCCATTTGTAAACACTCCCCTCCACGTCGCTGCAGCTTCCCGGAACTTAGAATTTGTCATGGAGTTGTTGAATCTTAAGCCTTCTTTTGCCAGAAAGCTGGACACAAATGGGTATAGCCCATTGCATCTCGCTGTGAGTAATGATCAAATAGACTTTGTCACTCGGGTGCTTTGGCTTGATCACAGCCTTGTCAGCGTCAAAGGGAGAAATTGCATCACACCGTTCCTTTTACTTGTGTTAAAAGGAAACACAGATCTTGTGGCAGAGGGCCTCAAAAGATCCCCTGATTATATCAAAGATGTGAGTGTTAATCGCCATAATGCTTTGCATCTTGCAGTGGGGAATGATAGATTTGAAGTTCTCCAAGTCCTCATGGGATGAATCCAGAGATAGAATGAGCCAGAAGAATGCTAACATGATCGAGATTTCTGTTCTTAATAAAAGAGATTTCAGCATGAACACGGTCTTACACCTAGCAGCAATAAAGAATGATCATCAGGCATATTTTCTTCACATTCTTTTTAATAACATGGAAGCTATGTAATATGAAGATATTGGACGTCCACATAAAAAATAAACAAGTGAATAAGAATTGAGTGAAAAAAATATGATACACGTTAAGATTCTCTTTTTATATGAAACTATTCATGACAAAATTCGTTATTGTACAGGCAGTGAAATTGTTACTACAATGTCGGAAGATACTACGGAACTTAAGGAATGGTGATGGTTTAACATTCCTTGATATCCTAAGAAACAATGACCATAAAGCAGTTGTTGGAGACATGGATTTGGAAAAAGTAATTTTCAAAACCAGTTGTAAAGAGGCGGCTTCTGTGCCAAAACCCATGAAAAAATCTGCTTTTTTGAAATCTCCAATCACCTTCGTGACAATGTACTCCACGCATATGAGACGCCGAAGTTCTAACACTTCTGATGAAACTCGTGGAGTGTTCCTGATTGGATGTGCTTTAATAATACATCAACTTATCAGATTGCACTCCAGCCTCCCGGAGGTGTACACTCATCTGAAGATGCGAATGCGGGTTCCGTGGTTATGAAACAGACATTCTTCATCCTTCTTTGGCTATCCAACACATTGGGTCTCTGTTGTGCTGTATCTACACATATTGTCTCATACCACTTGATAATTTGTTTGCAATATGGTACTTTTGGATAGGTGCATCTCTTTGTCTCTCTTATGCACTAGCAATGGCGGTAATCTCACCACACTCTCTAGTGTTCCTTTCCGCAACCTTTGCCTTTTTCCTGTTGTTTGCTATCTCTCTCGTGATGGAAGCTTTCACATACCAATGGAAGAAGCATCCAACGGTGTCGTCTAAGCCCCTATTGAGCTGGTTTTGGTAGGCTTGTTACAACATTGCTATAAACACAAGAGAAAGCTTTAAGAATGCAAATGATGTAAGCCTTCATTTCTTGAACATATGGCATCTCTGTTATGAATTGTGACTTGTAATGTAACGTTGCCACCTGTTACTGTTTCTCTTTGCCTTGTATTTGCTTCTTCCTTTCTTTATGTTCTAATGGAAGTTTTAGTAAGGCAGTGGCAAAGTCATGAATTGGCAGTACCTGATCCTCGATTGTACTGGTTCTGGAAGGTTTGAGACAGCATTTGTCTCCTTTATGCAGTAAACATTTGTTCGAGAGAGAACTTTGAGAACACAAAGATACAGACCTTATGACTTTGTTTGTTCTTATAAACAATTGGCTTTCTGTATTACATGTTAGTAATGTTGTAGGGTAAAAAGTAGTAGCTGCAATAGAGAGATAAATAGTATCTTGGATCCTTGGCTCTGTCTTGCTTTGAAGCATCATGGTCAAAGACGATTTCTGCAACTCTTGTCTTCTTGCTCAATAGTAATTCGAGTTTTATAATTCATTGAAATCCGAGATCATTGTAGAGACCACAAAGCCGTAAAATGTCTTTCGGTTGGAGAAATGAATTGTCATTATATTTAAGTCAGATATCCAATACACAATACAATAATTGATTATGAATATTTAGGGACAAAATTTTGATAATCTCCCCCAAACATTCAATCATGGGTGATTTGAGTTTAAATAGTAAATTATGTGTTATTCAAACAAAAGTTTTTTAAAATCATTTAAAATTAAGTGATATTGATATAGTAAATTTTAAAAAACATAATCATATCTACTGTTATTAGAAAAAAAATACAATTTTAAGTAATTTTTTGCGATTCTAGAGTTGGAGAATTTTCTTAATTAAAAATACAAAAAACTCAAATTTTATGATTTTAGGTAAAGTTTTAGAAAATTTTATCTCAAATCGTAAGAAATTTCTTAGATTCATCTAAAATTATATGAAATTTGAAATATATTAAATGATTCGCAATCACTTGAAATCTATAACTCAATACACCTCTATCATTTTTTTAATAATTTGATAATAGCGTATATATTATATATATTAGTCAAATCAAACTAGTGTTAAACTTCCAAACTGCGGTAAGAGCTAAAAGGAAACCATTGAGAGATTGAGAGGAGCGAGTCAATTGACTCAATTCTGATCAAATAAGCAAAGAAGGAGAAAAAGCAAACGATTCTTGATGATCAAAAGAAGAAACCTAGCTAAGAAAAGAGGTGGATTTGGTCAGTATGGCGGTGGAGCTTTGGTGGTGGCTGCCCAAATAACATCAGAGTCACCCATTTGATAACTATACATCGACTTTCCACCGCCTTCACTGACCGACGGCGATTGACCGTCCACTTCCGCCGAGTTTCTTTGCTCTTCCTCCGCCGCGGGAATTCGGTGATAGGAGGGGTTGTTAAAACTAGCGGCAATGACGTAAACAGTTCCAGCAGAGATGAGAGGACCAGAGACGAATCCACCAATGATCTGTCCTTGAGGTCCAGCGAGAGAGACAGTAAAGAAATTAGCTACGGAAGGGAACAAGGAAGTACGAGGCGGAGGAGGGAGGAAGGTGGCGGAGACAGAGAGGATATCAAACTTGCCATGGAAAGTAATGGTGGAGCCAGGAGCTGCCGGAGAAGGCTGACGGAAAGTGACATTAGATACGGAGCCTGAGCCACTGAGGACGCAAAAGCCGATGGCTTTACGGCGGCAGAAGCGGTATATGGCTTCAACGACGTCGTTTCCAGATGGGACTTGGAGGATGTAAGGACTCATAGGAGGCTCGAAGGAGTCTTCACGATTGAGCAAGACTGGTGCTTTTGGTTTGTTTTTTGAACCTGGAGGTCTGCCACGTGGACGCCGGACGATTTCCATGGAAGAGGAGGTGGAGAGGTCCAAGTGTTGTTGTTGTTGAGGGAGCTTCGATAACATTTTGCCTAAATTTTGGATTTTTTTATGTAAAATGGATGAATGAAAGAAGAAAATTGATGCAGAGGTTGATATTGATGTGTAAAAACGACTAGTCTAATCTTTTTGGGAAATGGTATGGCTCAAAGTAATGAGCTTTAAAAGCAAAAACCTTTCTAGGACCCACCCTCGTGCGTGTCAATGAACCACGTCCCATTTTTTTCTATTGAGTAGTAGAGTGTTCCCTCCTTCTTAGTTCTCTCTTTGACTAGTCTTAACTGTCTAAGTGCTATAGTAATTAGTAAACATTTTTGTTTCTTTCAAAGCTCACTCTATGGGTCCATGGCTTCAACAAAACTGCAGAATCCGGTCGCATCAGTGACTTTTATGTTTTGGTTGATGAGAATGTCCCATAACGCTCTTGACCTTCACACTCAGTAGCTTGTTTACAACATGGCTCTATTGAAGTGGAGGTCTCGAAAGTTTCTTATGTGTTATTTCCTATATGTCCCTTGATGGAATTATGGTAACCCTAGTGGCTGATGTTGAGCCATCTTAAGCCTGCAGTAAATCGAATATTTGTGACATTAGTGAAACAGAGAGGACTTTGAGATTTCAAAGATATTAACCTTCCAACATATGGTGATTATATGTAGTATTGTTCTATGAGGTAATTAGCTCAATAATGTTTATCACACTTAAAGAGCCAAACTTATAAAGCAACTTTGTGAGTGCTCGCATACTTTGATGGACAGTGGGTACTTCCCGAAGATGTTGATGTGGTGAAGAAATTGTGACCAACCTCTCGAAATCAGATGGAAATCTCTATCGAAAATTCTTCCGATGTGTGTATGTTGTATCTAGTAGGGTAATATTAAGCTTCATAGAATCTCTTATCAAACTGTAGAAATTTTCGTGGAATTTTGATTGTGAATTGTTTTTTTTGTGTGTAGGAAACCAATGGCAAACATGTGTTTAAATTGTTGGATGAAACAATATTCAATGTGTTAGAGATCATGGATTCGAAAACTCAGAGTCTTCATCAAAATGATTTTACGTTTAGAGAGTGAAAAGATGCTAAGGGAATTTGAGAGTGACATTTTGGAGAGAGTTGACACTGTTGTACTTGATGCCAAGACTTGGTTTAAGAGACTAATTGTGATGTTGTTTGTCATCTTCATAGTTGAATGTCTCAGCTTGAAGATTATTGGTTTATTCAAACGAGAATCATGCTCCAAGATTATCGCTAGTAAGTTCGTTTGTTTGTTTGTTTCTCGGATGTATTGTCTTCAAGATTAGGAATATGTTTGTGATGTTGTTTAAGACTTGGTTTAAAAGACTATTTGTGATGCTGTTTCTCGAATATATGGTCTACTCATGAACATGAATTCTTTTGGTATTAAGCAAGAATGAATTGTATTCGAAGCATGAACATGTATTTTCTTGGTATTAAATTGATTGTAATGTTGGCTGAAATACTAAAAAATAAGATGATGCAAAGAACTTAGGATTGAAATATTTCATTCATGCGGGAAACATGATCGTTAAAAGCTACATATTGTAATTTAGTTTGTTGCAGAACAAATCGAGAGACAAAACCTAGTTTTTAACTCAAAAACTTTCTAGCACATAAATTACCTCATTTAAACCGACAAATTCTTATCCAAAAACCAAAAATCAACAACAACAAAAGCATAAATCTACTTCAAGCAATGATGCCTCAGTAGATTGTCCTTGAGTAGTCTCTACATGAGTAATGCCCACTAGAACTAACTGCAGTTGACTTGATTCACCTTGAAATGCCTTAAAAAGCAATTAACAAATAGATTAAGATAATTGATCTTACATGATTGCATCTGGACTTATGAAACATTTTCTTATGGTTTGTTGCAACACAAATTCCATAATGCATTACCTTCTTGGCATTTGGTTACTTCTTAGTTGGAAATTCATGGACTATCTCCTTGTGTTTGTCTTTAGCAGTCTGCTTTTTCCTACCATGCATCAAAATTGGTTTAGGTTGATGGATATTAGCACCACTTGTTGATGGCCAAAATGATGCACCTTTGAGTTGTACAAGATCCTCTACATAAGTACTCTTCCACATGGCAGTTTGAAACCAATTGTAAACAAATTCATGTGCTCAAGCTTCTTAGACTTTATAGATGTGTGTGCATGCTCACATGGAATGCCAGAAATGTCAGACTTGTGGCATGTACATATTCTCCTCTCCAAATTAACACGGAAATAGTAGCCGTATCTAGACACCTCATACATACCATTCATACTTCAAATAACAATACACACCACAACAAGGTCATGTTCTTTGGCTAAGAAGTCTTCAACGTAAGGCGTGCAGATTTCGTGATGATCATTAGCAATTATAAAGCATTTTGAGATGTGTACTATAGCATGCCGCCTTATTGTCTCTAGCATGGGAGAAAATGACTTCTCTATAAGCATTGCACGACTCAACAAAGTTATTCTCTACATCCTTGCAGAAATTTCCCAATTTGTAGAATGCCCTGCACAATGTCTTAGATTTTTCTTTCAAAATACTTGCATACACAACATCATATAGGGAAATCTGATCCAAAGCTTTTTCATACTCGACATTGTTGTAGCTCCAAGTCAAAGTCTATACAAGAGGCTTCATGAAAGGTTTCTTGCTATGTTTCTTCTTCAAGTTTGCATAAATGTTCTAAACACACATATGATGCTCAATCATCAGGATTTCCAGCTCTACAACTCTTATCAATCCGTGAGATAAAAAATATCAAGCCACTAACAAACAAAGACAAATACAGAATACTAGAATTATAAACAAATACTAAACTAGTTATAAACTAATACCAATATTATTATAAAACAAGTGTCAATTAAACAAATATAAATATGTGTAGAGACATGTGACACACGATAACAATGACATAAAACCATGTGGTAAAGTACTTTTATTATAAACAATGCTACTACTTTTAAGTGTTATATATACAACTCCACAAAAACCAATATCTTTTGATGGTCAGACATAACGATGTACCCTTCACCATATGATAGATCCAAAGCCTTCATTATTTTGCTAATAAATCACTTCCATTTCTCAGTATTCTCCACCTGAACTCAACCTTAAACAACTAGATATACTTGGTTATTTCCATCTCTCCCTAAGGCCACAAGCAGCTGGCCTTTCATCTTGCCTTTTATAAAGCCAACATCAAAACCAATAAATGGTCGACATGTCTCCTTCCATGTCATCTTAAGTTGTTCGAAACATACATAAAACCTATTGAAGATGTCTTGACCTTCTAAATTTCTCACAGTCTCAATCTCAACGGTTAAATTGGGATTACCTTCAATGATCTTTGCACCATACTCACAGAATTGGCTTGTTCTTTTGCATGTCTCTAAATTTAGAAATTTACTATTGTGATTGAGAGTTTATGTGATGAAATTAACTCTGGATTTTTGAATTATTATAGGTAGCTTTATTATGCTGTTTTGTAGTTCGAAATTTAGTTTGAACTGGTTGGTGATCTCCATAATGAGTTGAATCTTGTTGTGCGATTCACCACTCCCATGTCGACAATTTGTTATGCTCTCTTCATTTTGTAAACTTACTAACATAGTAACACTTTTTGAATAGCAGGCACCAAGTTGGAAAAAACATTTGCATGCACCACTCTTCTATGTTGTTTTCTCTCTGTTTATATGGATCCAACTTTAAAAAGATGTTGAATCTAGAAGCGTCAATGAGTTATATGCTCTTATCGATGAGAATCCATTGATACCTGACAACTTTGATGCGGTGCCATTTGTAAACTCCATGTAGTTGATGCTTCTGGGAATGATATAGATTGTTTCACAAATTTAAGAGAGATAAAGAATGTTATCTTAGGATATTCCAAGTTTACCTGCAATCGCTTTATGTACGTTTGGTGGTAAAAGTTAAGCGAACGCAAATGGATATAGTCTCTACATAATCACATGGCAACCATGACTTTTCATTCCAGTAAATTTTCCTTCTGAATTGTCTAAACAATTGCAAATATTTGATGTGTATCCGTCTGGGAATTTCACATTATTCTTAATCCAATTGAAAAATGCTTCTTATTAAAGCACATATCAAGTTAAATAATATAAACCAAACAATGATCTTGAATAATTAAAAACTTAAATTGTGTAATACCTTTTTGGCAGCATCTAAACGAAATATGGAAACGGTTCCAACTTTTTTGTCCCCTCATATATGAAATGATTTTTTATCACAAATGTATGGTAAATACAATCTTGATTTCAGGTTGTCTTTATTTTCCCTTGTACATTCAAAATAGTGTTGATGGAATTCTCGAAAACATTCTTCTCAATATGCATGACGTCTAGACAATGACGTATTTAGTGGTTTTTTCAATACGGCATCTCAAAATATATTATTCTTGTGACAATTGTGATGTTCCCCAACACCATAAACTGGGCAATGACCATTTCCACTGCTATCTGATGTTTTGTCGCCAACAAAATCTCTTAGTTGTGTTAATATTGAAGCACAATCTGGCTCTAGAGGAGAAGCATACATTACTTTCTGGTTTATTATAAGCAGACTTTTGCATTTTTGGTATGGATGATCAAATGGAAGAAATCACCTATGGCAATGGAACTAGAAAGCCCTCTGTTCGGGCTTAAGGTGGAATGCTTATGTGTTATCCTAACAATTTGAACATGACAATCTATTGTGTATCGTCCAGCCGGATAACATTTCATAAGCAGAAAAATCAGTAATAGTCCACATAAGAGCGACTTTCATCTTAAATTTTATGCTATAAGACATGTCATACGCTTCGATGCTGATTACCCATAATAGATTCAACTTGTAAATTAGTGACTGTAAAAATTTATCTAGTGATCTTCATGGATGATTTGGTCCCAGTACAAGGATAGTCAAGAATAAAAACTCAGACTTCATACATAGTGACGGTGGTAAAGTATATAGTGTAACAATCACTGGCCATATAGAATATTACCTCCCATGTTTTCTGAACGGACTAAACTCATCTGTACATAAACCAAGATATACATTTGTGCTTTCTGCCGCAAAATCTGGATAAACAGACTGAAAATGTTTTCATGCTTTAGCATATGAAGGGTGTGCAATCTCTCCATGTGAATTGTGTTCAACATGTCATCTCATTTCACATGTTGTACGCTCTAACTAGTATAACCTTTTCAACCTATCAGTCATAGGTAAATACTACATCTGCTTGTAAGGGACCCCATATGTACCACCAGTTTCCTGGAACCGAGGTTCATGAAGGAAACGAAATCGCAGGGCAGCTGAATCCACTCTCCAGTAGATCATACAATTATCGATGCATACATCAATCATCTCATATGATAATCCAAGTCTGGCAACCAGTTTATGGACTTTCGTGTAAGAAGTCGAAGCAATATTATCTCTCAAAAGACTCTTTTTCAGCAAAGTAGCAAACCGGTCAACACAACTCTCTGCTAAATTGTAATATGTCTTGACATTCATCAACTCGGTTTCTTAGCTAGGATACTTCATTGTTACACCCACTGTACAAAGACTTCTTTCGTGCATCCAACATACCATAAACTCTTCGTGTTTCAAGATTAGGTTCCTCCCCTTTGTTTACTTCCTCTGCAAACACTAGAATATTTTCTATAAATGCATTGTTCACCATCTCAATCTCCACAATAGATTCCACACCTAAACCACATTCAATATGTTCACTAGTGCTACCAACATTAACCATACATTCAACTTCATCATTAACATTATCTTCCACACCAACATATATATGCTTATTACTAGCAGCAAAGTTAATCATATATGCATCATTTCCATGAAAATACCATAGTTTATACCCATGCATAAATTTTTATTATACCCATGGATACTTGTTTGACTGAAATAAATCTCATATACCTGATATTTAGGACATGAGCAATACATCTTACATGTTTTACGTATATGAATTTTGATTTCCGGAAAATTGTTTAAATTGTTGTATTCCTTCAAAGTACTTCGGGGTAATGGGTAAGTAACTTTCTCGTTGAATCAATTTTTTTTGATCCATTCACATCCGAAAATAAATATTTGACATTTTGGATTCGTTTTTTGTACAAGTGTGGAGAAAATGGAGTGAAGCATGATTGATTTCATAAGGGCATCTCCAAAAGACACTCTATAACTTCAAATATAGAGTTTTTTGTTCTCCAAAAAGAAACTTTAAAACTTTAAATTTGAAGTTTTGGGTAGTAAAACTTTAAATATAGAGTGTCACTACTCAAAACTTCAAATGTGAAGTTTCATATTTTTATTTGCATTTTGGTCCTTACAATGATATATTTTATGATTCTTAATTATTTTCTCATTTCTCATTTTAATCTTTAAAAAATTTTATATCTCATAAGTCTTTAAATATATTTCTATAAATTTAAGTTTTACACATAAAATTAAATTAAATTAAAACAAGATTTATATTATATTAGAAGTAGAATTAGACAACAAGAATATAACAAAACAAACTTAAAAAACAACATTTTAGAAAGGTACATGAAGATTACAACAACACTAGTAATCTGGTAAACTTTCCGGAAACTCCAATATTTTCAAAATATTGTCCAAACAAATTTTGTTTAAACGAAAGTGGTTGTTGTTGTTGTTGACGTTTTTTTGTACAATTACTTCTTGTTCAGAACGAATGTAATCATGAGTATTAATATCACCGATAGAAGCACAATCTTTTAGCAATATTTCATTTTCTTCTTTTATTTCTTTTAAAACTAACTTTTTTGCTTCATTTTGTATTTGCAATTCAATCATTTTATGACTTTTTCCCCTGCTTGTTGAAATTTCTTTTAAGAGATTAAGGATTTGTTCATTTGATGATATCAAAGTATCAACAGCCATATAATTACCTTCGATAGTCTTCCTTCTGAGTTTTGTTTTCTTCGATCCAATAAGACATGAACTTGATCCGCCACCATCACTATTTAAATTGATTGAAAATGAAGGCGTTATTGGAGATTGTGATGTCGGAGAGCCGAAAGTATTGTTTTCAGTGTTAGGAGTATTTGGGATAGAAATGTTGACATTGCTTGTAAACTTTGGAACATCCTTTATCACTATGTAATATTTAATTATGTATTTTTATTTCTAGTTTTATATTTTAATGTAAGTTTTTATTAATTAATATTGTTGTAATATTTTTATATATGTTTTAGTTATTTATCAAAAGTTTTATGAATTTATATTATTTATAACAAATATAAGGACTATTGTGTAAAATACAAATAATTTTAAAGTAAGTTTTGAAGAAACTTCAAATATGAGTTTGGGAAACTTTAAAATAGAGAATTTTTTTGGAGATGCTGAAATTGAAATTTTTCACCAAAATGGACAGTATGTGACGGACTACTAAAACTTCAAATTACAATAAATACTAACATTAAAAAAACATGCTTAACCGATCAGTTACAGTCAAACATTCTTAATTGGTCAAAAATGATCGGTAATTTTCGACCATTTTTTACCTAAATGTTTTTTATGTTGCCGTCAATTCGGAACACAATTTCTCTATCAGAAAATTCCAACCATAATAATCGGTCGGAATATCGATCAGTTTTCGGTCACATCTCTTGTAGCGACAACTCGTATTGTAAAGTAAGTTTGATACAGGAAGAAGCAACCAGAAACATTTCCCACAAACATAAGACAAATTAGTCACAACATTTTAACATTAACAGCAAAATCAAAAAGAAAAAGAAAAAGAGAGAGACATTACTAACTATTAGCTGTCTCAATCCCATTAAAACTACACAATCAAAAGCCTTTGTTTCTCCCTCCCACAGCCAAACTCTTGTTCTGTCTTTCTGTTCAACTGTGAAACATTATCCTCTACCACAGGCTCTAATGTTATTATGACCTTTCAAGTTTTGATTTTCTTGTTGGTACTGCAACTTGGGCATTTGTAATGTTTGATGTGCTCAGCCTTTGCGGGTGTGATCTTAACGCATTTTCCATGGAACCATTTCTCGCAAGCATCGCAACATATCCAGAACTCATCTCCACCATAGTTGTCTCCACATGCGCCACAAACCGCACCTTGTTCGTCATCTTCCTCCTCGTCTCCGCTCTCATCTTCGTCTCTTGGTGGTGGAGTCATCTTTGAAGCCTTAGTGTGAGATTCAGAGTGACGAGGCTGCATGAAAAAAAAAGGGAGTAGGTAGAGATAAGAAACCAACTGAGCTTAGATAGACCGAGAGTAATAAAAAAGAAATTCGGAAAATGCTGAAGCTTCTACCTTGCCACTGTTAGATCTGCTTTTGCTACTGTTGTGGTTAGCAGATTGATCCTTAGATTGCTTTGCATTGCCAGTTACAACCTCAAAAATGGTTGGGAGATCATTTATCATCTGGAAAAGCCTCTTCCTGAGAAGAAATTGATAACCTCAGAGGCAAGACAGCTAAACAGTTTGACAGCACAGTCTCAGAATACAAAACACTATATATTAGACTGTTCAACAAAATTGAATTTAAGAGAAGAACTCGAGGCTCACAAGAACTTTGAATTTTAGATATACTAATAAAATTAGCTTTGGTGTGATTCAGAACACTTGCTGGTTCACTTCTCTCTACTGAAGTAAAAGTTAAAAATTACTTCTTTATAGCTTTATCACAAACACAACATAACCTGAGACTAAAGGTGTACCCAAGATAAATAACAATTACATATACAACGCTAGAATGTTGCAGCAACCACAATGGTCATTGTAGCTATACTAAACGTATGTACAAGCAATATAAACATAGAACACAAAGCAAAGAAGGAAACCTTACCTCTCATTTTTACCAAATCCGAAACGTGCACCAAAGTAGAATGCAACAGAGATAAGCCACGAATCACTGTGAACTGCAACTAAAGATATCCAGTCTTTTTCTAGCATTCCATCCCTTGCGAAATTGATGCCTAATGCTGGTTCAGGAAGCTCAGGAGGAACTTCCTCAACCGGAAGGTTAACCTCCCATGTTTCATTGGGAAGTCCATAAAGACACAAGTTTTCCTTCTCTGCATATGCAAAAAAATAAATGCCCTAACAAAAGTACAGAGAACTAAACTAATTTCATCTTAGCTACAAACATGTAGAAACACTTAAAATGCTCCAAGATGATCGAAAACTCATGAAGCCAAACAAATATTCAGACAGGTAGAACTCAGAGGAGGGAGCTATCAAAGATACAACTCCGGACGGAGGAGAAAAACAATAATCAAGATGTAATCAGAAAAACGATAAAACTCAATCCGGATAAAACTAGTTAAAAAAGACCAGTGAACAAACTCGTGTTAAGAAAAAGAATTTCTCATCAGAAATGCTTCCTTGATTCAGATCCGAAAGGCACTCTTGCACTGAAAACATATAATCTCAACAACTTCAAAACCAAACACCTCTTGAAATAAACAATACCAAAGAAGAATTAACGCGCTACAAAGCTATACAAGACTTAAACATGAGAGACGAAATAACTCACCAGGGTCACACTGATGGTAAAACTTCTGTACATCTGCAAAGTGAAACCAATATAACAACAACAAAAAACATGAATAAACACCATCATCGTCAAATCCCAGCAAAAGAAAAACCAATAATAGTAAGAAGAGAACCAAAGTTGCTGATTTCTCTCAAAGAAAAGAAGACAACTCAATTGAACAAGCGGGCATAAACAAACAATGTCGCAAATCTACACAAACATAAGG
>JAKUCM010003452.1:0-24602 GCA_023374145.1 Lepidium sativum
TCTCTCTCTTTCCTCTCTCTCAACAACAACAACGGAGGAGGAGAAAAGAGATGAGAATCTCTCTCAACAACAACAACGGAGGAGGAGGAAAAGAGAGAGATTAAAAAAAAAAAAAAAAAAAAAAAAAAAAAAAAAAATTGTTGTTGTTGAGGGAGGAGGGAAAAGAGAGAGACTCATGGCTGGAAACAATCCTTATGGTTTTGATATCCGGTAGGAATAATAAGAATCAAAGTCCAGGTAGGTTGGTGAGCCTAGTGATAGGAGACTATCTAGCTTGGTTCGGAGAGCACTTGTTGGGTTAAAGACTTTTTTTGTTGCCTAAATGTTACAGCCTAAATGCTGAACTATTGACTCTACTCGTTCGGATGGGTGTTCACCCCCAAAGTGTTCCCGGACTGCATGCATACATCCGTAAGTAACTTAGTGCAACATGGCAAATTTCATTGAGAGGAATCAGCAAAGAAAAGAAAAACGGGTCAACATCTTAATGTGTATTTGAGGTCCTCGGGCTGAGGAGTGTCCACATGAGTTCGTTGAGGTGTCTACACAGGAATCAAAACCTCTTTTCTATTCTGTCGAGAGTTCGGATTGCTCCACCTAAGTAGAACGAAAGGGAGGAAAGATTTTTATTCTTTATAGCCCTTACCAGACCTTATGTCATTTCTTCGGTTGGGTTAGCTTTTTGGTAGGAAGGGCGGTAGTAGAGTTGCGTCAGGTTCTTCGCGTCACTCTACTCTTGGTTTTCCTGGCAGGGATGCCCATTGTTCCCTGCGATAACTCCTCCGATTCCCCTCTCCTTTCAGTCGAGTTACTAAAGTACCTCTCCCGCTCGACCAAGTGAGGTGCATCTTCCGATTTCTCCTCTTCAGCCCGCCGCTTCCTCAACCACGGTCCCTTCTCATGATGCCTTAATTTAATGACGGCTACTTCCCTGTTACTCATACAGTCGTCCTCTACTGTCGAAGCTGATGCTACACCAACTCCAACAGCGCCTTCTCCAACGGTGCCGCCGTCATCATCTACATCGACTTATGAGAGCGTACCAAGCCTTCCTCTTGTTGTCGACTTATCCGGTTGAAGCTGCATCCATCGTCCCACCTCAACCATCATTGCGTCATTCTCAGCCTCCGTCACAACATCCTATACTTACTCGCTCCCGTGACGGTACAAGAAAGGCTAGGGACTTTCCTTGCTACGAAGGACCCTGTTCCACAATCCTTTCTTTCCATTCTATCGGCATCTTCCTCAAATGAACCTACTTCCTACCGGCAGGCTCTTGAAAGATGATAAGTGGAAAGCTGCAATGGAGGATGGTCGTAGATCAGGGCAAGAGGCCGCTGCTCAGGAAGGGTGACCGAAAATGGGCCATGTTTCAGGATGTGATGTAAGCAGCTATGCGGCGTGAATATCAGCGGGCCCAAGAAGCGGAGCGGAGCGGGGTGCTATGCCGCTGTAGGAGAGGAACGAGACTGAAAGGAGAGGGTGAAGCTGGAGGCGGAGGCAAAGATGACACTGCAAAAGGAATTATTATCGCTTAGCGCTTGTGTTAAGGAATGGCCTGATTATAATGGGACATTGAGTTGACTCCGCGGGTGAGGGACGAATTTGGCAAGCAGTACATCACCTCCTATAAAAACAACATCCACGATTGTAAGAAATTATGGAAAGGGGGTAAAGACGAGGTTCTAATACATTGCAATCCCGAACGCTTCAGGGAGTTCATCTTGTATTGGGAATGCGAAGAAACCCAGAAGGTGGCTAGTAGGAATACTACCAATAGGAAAAGCGATCGGGGATGATTTGGCATCGCAATGCACAACAACGGTGCTCAGACGTATGAGCAACGCTCCCGCATTTTGGTACGTCAATTTTCTCATTACTTATTTAAATAATTTACTTTAAAATTATTTACTAATACAGAAAATTTTTGTAAGGCTTCACAACTTGGCGAGGAACCAGATTTGTTATTACTTTTGGAAGTCATGCACACCAACAAGAAGACTCGTGTTGTAGAGGACAAGAAGGTCCTCGACATCCTCGCAACAATTAGGCGAAAGAGGGACGACATTGTAACGCAGCAAAGTCAGGACGGCGAAAGCAGCTCCGCACAATTGACCCGAGAAGAAATAGACCAACTCGTTATTGAGGTAAATTCTAACTTTCAATTATTTTTTGAATATTATTTTATGAACCTCGGGATTTTTTTTGGCAGTCGACTCCGCATACTAAAGATCGTCCCTTCAGCCTTGGGAACCTCGTCAACTCAGATGGTTTCCCAACTCGTCCCTCGCAGAGCCGTTTATCACAACAAGAGCGGGAGGAGCTGACTTAGCTGCGGGAGAACCAGGAAGTTATGGAGCGTCAAATTCAAGAAAACAATGCCAATTCCAAGATTTTTGAGAGGATGCAGAAGGAACAGATGGTGGAACTCGCCAAATTCCAAACCATTTTTCAGAGCTCCTCGGCCTTAGGGAATTCACTATCAGATACACCTCCGGTAACTAGACTTACTAGATATCCCTTACATTTTAAGTCTTAAATTTAAAAACCAACTTTTGGTTATGTATATATTTTAAAACTTTTAGATTTCAATTATTTTTGATTTCAAATATTTTAAATTCAAATCATGTCAAACACGAAAAAAAAATTATGCTTAAAGACGCGTCGGTAGTGGTCGGAACCTACCGACGTCTATTGACGGCAACGTTTCCGACCTTCTTCGACGGTCTGGATATAGTGGTGGGTAGTCGTTGGTAATTTCCTACTGTTATTGACGTCCACTTCCTACAGTTTTTGACAGCAAATCTTCGACGGGCATCAATGGCATTTTTCGACTACTTTTGACGGGAAGTTTTCGACCGGTTTCGACAGAATTTTTCCGACCACAACTGTCTGCTCTACTGTTGTCGGAAATTTCCCCACGGCTACTGACCCAATTTTGATTTTCGACCATCTCAAACTCACAACTATATTGTGGTCAATACCCGTTGGATTAGGTGAGTTTCCAACCGTTATTGACGGATTTTTCTGTCAGAATACGCTATGCTTTTTTGTAGTGAATATATTTTTTTTATAATATCTTTCATTGTACAATGTTAGAAAATAAATTACATATTGGATATCACATTGCGTGCTAGATTTGCTAGACAACTGCATTACAAAAACAAAGTTTAGACATGGAAATATATTTAAAAAACATATAAAGATGTACTGACTATATATACTTATTTGTGTGTGTATATATAGAAACATGTAACTAAGTTGTACCTTGAAAAGGTGGATTATCTTTTTCTCTTAGACCACTATTTTTCTTTCTTTCAGTAGAGATTTAATGGATTTGGTGACTAAATTTTGTTGGTTGCACATATTTTTTTTCGTTTCTTCCTTTCAAATCTTAAACTTTTCAGTATGTGCTTCTTTAGGTTCGGAAAAAATCACTTTATAAGAAAAGCTCTCTTTTTCAAGAAAAGCAAAATCTTTTATATGGTTTATGTTCTTTAATCTTATCTTTAATAAAGTGGTTGTGAATTTAATTATACACGATAAAGAAAAATAAATTATTATATTTCTCTTTATTGTCACTGTAGAGATATGACTTATGCTTTATTGATTTTACAAAGAACATATACTATCCATTTATATTTCTACATGTCGGATTTTAATTATATATATATATGGAGATAAATTAGACATATTAATATACATAAAGCATAGTCTAATAATTAATACATATATCATAAATGTTCACCATCTTTATTCAAACTTGCATAATCTATAATATTGAATATAGAAAAGTGATCAAAATTGATGTATTTATTCACATGGTCCTGGATAACATGTAAATTAGCTCTATAATATTGTGCTTACTAGTTCGTAAAAACATTATTCATTGGCTTCATGAACAAATAACATATTTGATATTAATAAGAAGTTTCTTTCAGAGGGTTCCAACTTTGAACAGTAATGGTTTCATATTCCATAATACAAAGGAGACATACATAAAATTAATTTGGTTTTGATTAAAGTGGAAAATCAATTAAATAAAACTTTATACGTGTTTGATTAAATAGGAAAAAGGTCATGAGGGTACATGCATTGGAGATCTTTACTTTCGATTTTGAATTTAAAATTTACAGAACAATGTAAGGAACTGTGGAGAATTACTTTATTATATTTATTTTGGAACAATTAAATTTACATTCCAAAGATTGGGCACGAGAAGACTATAGTTGAAAATTGAGATACCCACTATATGACTCAGCTTTTATAAATAATAGTTATTTAGACACAAAAGTTATAGTAAAATATGAAGTCATTTCAACAAAAATAAAATAAATAAATATGAAGTCATTTCAACAAAAATAAAATAAATAAATATGAAGTCATTATAGTTGACTGGTTATGTCTATCTCATGAGCCATTGACATGGTTATATTGGTCTTTTGTGATTTATTTTCTTCCTTTAAACCGATCGATCATCTGACATGATTGTACCGATCAGATGTTGACAGATACATGCAGTGAATTTTTCTTACATTATGTATTTCCCACTCCCATTATGTTCCTAACACTTTGGTTTTACAATTAAAAATACTTGTTTACTTTTTCGTTTACCATAGAATTTCAAAGGTTTTCTAAATCTAATATCTAATCCCACAAGATTTTACATATAATTCCGTATTTTCAATACTACTAGGCGATTAAGGTGATTCGAACCCCAAAACGAATTAGGATATGAAGTTTTTTTATCAATCATTAAACAAATACTTTCAACAACAACAAAAAAATATGTTGACACAATTATGTTGTATGTTTCTATCATCCAGTTGAAATTATAGTTTTTTCATCCATACTTGTATTGTCTTTTTTATTACCCATGCTTCCAGAATTTATAATACAGCTGACACAAAACTGATCATCTTCCGTATTGTTCAGAGATAGTATTAAAAACATATGTTATCTTTTTTTTATATAGCTTTTCTAAGATAAAAACTGATAATTTTATATAATGATATCTTGAACATATATATAACGTACGACAAAATCTACTTATCAACTACACAATAAACACCATGCATGACATTCGATACAATTAAAATTGCTTGCAGAACAAGACTATAAACCCTTTTCTAGGTTGTCCCTCCGCAAGCTAAGGTGGTCGTGTTTGGAGTAATATAGAGATAAGAATTCGAATCTTTAGCAAATATCACTTTTGCATAGAATAAGGAGATTGTAACGTATATAGTTAGCAATTCTCTAAAATCGAGATGATCTTAGTGTCTATGGTCGTCGTTGGCGTGAATCCACATGTATCAGGTTGCATTGATGTTAATGCTATGCGAAGAAATCAATAATGTAACAGTTTTAAGATATGATACAGATCATACATCGATAAAGAATCCAAACACTTTTTTTCATGAAAAGAATCGATAACAGTTGCATGTAAAAATTCGGATTTGACGCAAGAAGAGGCTCAAGTTTAGTCTTTTTTTTCATCACTTTGTTTATCCTCTCTGACAATATTCTTTAGATGGACCTATGAGAACATATGCTCCTTATTCGTAATTGTTATTTCTTTTTGTGTGATTAGATATTTATATGTTTTGAATGCTTTGTAGTCTCATTAACTGATCTTTGAATGTTTATATTAATCTCTGCAACTGCTTTATTTTATTCAAGATACAGATCACGTTTGCCAAAATTTATGTATTGCCTACACAATCCACAACATTACATATGATATACAACAAAAATGCTTACAGAACTAGCCTTAACCCTTTTGGTATATTACAACGATGAGAAGGAATTTATACTCAAAAACCTTTTTTACGTATCGCTCCATGTATCGCTTTCATCTTCATCTTTGCTAGATACAGCCTGAAAAGGTGAAGAGAGTGAGTGATAGATAGTGTTTTGTAGGAATAAGGCAAAAGTACTTATATTCTGAAATGAAGATTTGATTTGTTTTGGATATCTATATCTGTTGAGAGAGAGGAAGATTAGAGAATAGATGATGAACCTGACGTATTGAGTGTGCTTTTCCAAAATTGCGCTGATCTTAGTGTTTACGATAGGGTCAGTTGTTGCAGTAGCAGATGATGTCGTTTTCATAACCACAGGTCTCAGATTACATTGCTGTATATGATTTGAAAACAAAATCAAGAATGTACCAAAAGATGATCTAAAGCACATAAAATCAGAATATAACTCTTTCACAGAGGATCATTTGCACTCACTTGTGTTCGAATTTGTTGCAAGAAGTCTCCAGTTTCGATCTCTTTTGCGTTGGCACTTTGTTTCTCTTCCCTGACATTATTCTTCAGATGGACCTGAAAGAATATATGCTTAGATTCATAACTTGAACAATATTGAAAATGATTTTCTGGAATATGGAAAAGAATAGAAAACTTCTCCGTACATTCGTTTTTGGTTTAGGAACAGAAGTCACCATGTTAGGCAGTTCTTTGTCTACTGTAGACAATGAAAGATGCTTCTCAAAGGCAAACCTGAGAGCGTCTTGTAGTTGCAAGGACCGTGTTTCTTCTTCAAATTTCTCTGAAGGTGTCCGTGAAACCG
Organism: Lepidium sativum; assembly: GCA_023374145.1. NCBI lineage: Eukaryota > Viridiplantae > Streptophyta > Magnoliopsida > Brassicales > Brassicaceae > Lepidium > Lepidium sativum. Next base: position 6,577 of record JAKUCM010003452.1, read on the forward strand.
TCCATTGCACAGGTGGAAATGGAGGTTGGTAAGGGATCAGCAGGATTTTGGAGGTACGAGAGGTTTACGGCGACAGAACTACTTTCTGATTTCATCCCAAGAAGAGAAGCTTCAGCATTGTTATCAACATATCTACTTTCATGGAAAGAGTTATATAGCTCTTGCTCTTTTCTTTCATGGCTGTCACTGGATTCTTCCCACTGCTCAGAGTTGGACAAGGAGTGATTGTCGCTACGATGATCAGTATCTGACATGTAAGAAGATCTACAAAACGTGTCATCGTCTGAATAATAATCAGGAATGGAAGTAGCAGCCTCTGGAAGCAACTGAAATGAAGAAAATGTAGTGTAGTTGTTGTCCCCATCTGAAAATGTTAGCCTCAGTCTGGAAGCCTGAAAGGTGTCAGAGGGATTGAGAGATATTTTCATGTGTTGAAGAGGCGGGGAAGAAGTAATCCACTGAATAGGATCTTCATCTTCGAAGGGATCTATCAAGGTTTTCTCATTAATATTTTTTGTTCTTCTTCTCTGTAGTCACTTCATCGTTCTCTGGAATAGTTGCTGGTATTATCTTTCTATCATGTGTAAGTGAATCATTTCTGCGGAAACTATTAGTGAGTAACTTGTGGCTGAGTCCAAAAACTCCGGACAAAACCTCATTGCACTCTCTCTGTCGTACAAAACTCATGGTTTTGCCATCTGAACTAATTGGATTTTGGGTTCCCGGAGTTGCTAGGGTGGAATTATTCAGAACATGTCTATGTGAAGCATTTTCAACTAGATCCTCTGATATATCCTTTTCAGCTTCTGTAGAACCAACTGTCCTTTCCGCGTCTTGAAATCTGGATTTAAAGAACTTGGCACTGCCACGACTGCAGGTTTCGATGGTTTCAGTCCCAACAGACCCCCATTAGTCCCACATTTTAATGGCTTCAAGATCACCAGAAATTTCAGCTTCTGGTTCTTGACTTTCCTGTAGACCAGGATGATATGAAGGGTTTGATGAATTAGATAAGCTGCTCTCAAGACCTGGCACAAATGTAAATGTGATGCTATGTTCTCTATTAGACTTTTTAGGCATATTATTATTCGAGCAAAGATTATTTTGTAGTTTGACATCATAACCCGCCTGTGGATCTTCATGATTCATTTCATTAGATGCATTTTCTATTGATGCATTCTCTTCATTTTTGAAATTGTAGTCCATAAGCGCATCTGTTACACAAGAATCTTTGACACTGTTTAAATTCTGCTCTATTTCTTGCTCACACACTGGCTTTTCCAACCTATCATCTCGAACACCAAAGGGAACGCTAACCACTTCTTGACTAGTATGAGGCCCTTGATAGCTTCCAGATTCTGTTTCGATAGTATTAAGTGCAATCAACAAAACAGTCTCCTTCACTTTCAGTCTCGTGGTCAATATCCCTCAGTTCTCTCACTTTCTCCAGACCAGTTTTTATTTCTATTACCTCATCAATCCCAATATGCTTTTGTAGTCCTGATTTTGATTTATCATTTTCAATGTCCTTAGAATGAAAATTAACTCTACCAGTGCCTTCTCCATAGCTTGCTTTCTCATTTCGTGCATTGACTACAGAGTTCATCTCCATCATTTCAGAAGCTTTATCTGTCTGCAGACCAAGAGATTCCACTATCTCCACTTTCTCATCCCAACTAACGCAAGAAGACCCACGAGCAGCTTTCCCTTGTGATGGACTGAGTCGGAAATTATCATGTGCATCTTCAGTTTCACATTCAGAAGGACTGAAGCGATGGTGCATGATCCTGGTGTCAAGCTGGAGGAAACGACTACCCCTTTTGGTTTTTCTCCAGTTTTCGATGAAGAGGTTGCGGTTGAAAGGCATTCAATATAGCCAGAACCACTTCTGGACTCAAAAGAGCGAGAATGATGATCTTGAAAGTCAAATATTTTTTCCATGTCACTGGTTGAGGTGGTTTTGGAGGAAGAGGTTTGTCCACTGAAGCTAAATGCAGTCAATGTCTTCCTGGAGTAAATTCCATGAATGAATTATTCACTGGGTGAACGAAAACGTCAATATGCCAGTACAATCAATATTTTTACCTGGCACTCTGGTTAGCCAAACGTGACATGTCTCTACTCCTTGACGAAGAGTTTTTCCTCTGTCCACGTCACAAAAACAGAAATTGACAAATAAAGAGTATTCTACAAGATAAAGTTTACCAATCTAATCTGAGAAACCAAACCTTATTTTTACAATGCTTTTTATCTTTTTGGAACTTCTTGTTTCCTTGAATAAGGTTGCTTGATGCTCTTCTGAAATAAGTAGGATCAGAGTATCGCTTCAAGCAAGATCCAGGACCATTTATATCAAATCTGATGAAATAAAACAAAAGATTGGGTAAAACATGATGGTAAATGGTACATAGTACATGGATAAATTTTCTAGTCTGATGCATACTTATCAAGCAAGTGTAACCGTGGAGGATCCCTGCAATCTTCATAGGGATCCATGATAAAATGAGGCAAATCACTGTAAATCAACTGATTTTGCCTCATTTGGGATACGAGGATGCCACTCCACAACCTGAAAAACGGCATTAAACTCAATCACTTCACAAGATGATTAGTAGAACCAAGCCCTGACCACTTCCTCACCACCCAGTACTTTAAGGGGTTCAGTACAATGGAATATTTGCTAAGAGGAACCAAACAACTGTTACTACCACTTCAAAATTAATGTTATCTATTCTAAAGTATTGAAAAAAATATAACTGACTCGCTCAACTATAAGGATTCTAAACTACACTTCACGGGAGGATATTAAGTATAGGAGTAAGTGAAAAGGTCTGTGAAGTGGACCTACAATGAACTAACATGATGACCTTATTTATTAAAAGAATAAATGTGAAACCTAACAAGAATCAGACACATTGGGTCAAGACAATAAGAAGATTGACAAAAGAGAACAAGACAAACAAAACCTCCTGTGTATGCAAAATGTATATGAGTTCTTTGTGCAAGCATCGCCTTTTCTAGTGGAGGAACTGTAGCTTCTATATGCTGCAATCTGATTTTCAATTGATTACTTCTTGAAGCTGTAGCCATCACTTCCTCCTGTATCCCCTGAAATATCTCTCCTGCAAACCTGAATCAATTGAAAAGACCCTTTTGAACCAGAGACCACTTCAACCAAACTAAGCTACTATTTGATAAACCAGCAAGGTTTTGTCTAGCAATTGGCTGTAAGGAAGATTGATATCAGAACCGACATAAAGAGTCACTATATGAGGACTTGTTCAGAAGCATAAACTAAGCTAAAGAAAAAGACCAAACACAACAAAGATAGAGAATGATTGATACAAACAGCACAACAATCATACAATTTCAGTCAAGAGAAAACATAATATGGTGAAAGCTTCTTCCTTTTTATTAAACCCTAACTCAAACTTCACTGAGAAACCTTGAACGAAAAATCTCAGAAAGGATCATGCATTGAGTTCCCAAATTTATAGCTGGAAGCACCAATGAGGCAACTTAAAGGCTTAAACCACTAGAAGCAATTACTTTCATACAAAGAAATGATTAATTAATCCCTAACTTCACCATTAGCTCAAAGAATCATTCAACAGTAGAAACCCAAAAGAAAAACAAATTCTTGTTAAATAAAAACAGAGATTGAAGGCTCGAATTCAATACTTACTCAGCGAGATCACCAAGCTGACGCAAGATCCCGACAAGTCCAGTAACAGCAACACCATTGAGAATTGCCTTTGGGTCTTCATGATCAACATTTCTATACAACTCGGTTTGGTTTATACCATATAGATTCTTAGAAAGCGGCATTTTTTCAGTATAGATGCACACACTGAGAAAAAACTGTAGGTCTAAATAATCAACAGAGCTTAAAAAAGTTTCAGAGAGAATCAAAGGTTTCTAGACGAATTTGGGAAATGGGTTTTGAAGAAAACTAGAAAAGATTAATGATTGTTTATGGGTTTCTGGTGAATGAGATTGCGGCAACTTAACTACTCAAAACAGAGAGGAAAATTTTGGAGGCAAAGAGAGAGAGAAAAAGACTGAGAGAGACATCATTGACATTGCCAATGTCGCAAGCCATTCCTTACCATTTTCAGTTACAGTGCGGGTTTACAGAGACGTAAAGACCAAAACACCCTCAGATTTTGCCTGTTATTACGCGATAGGCCTTTGATCAAAGAATATTTTAATTCCTTCAAAAGAAGTTATTGGCTCTCACGACTTATTATGGATTGCCATTTAAACATCAAATTCCGACATCGATTTACAGAAAAATGTTCAGTTGTGTTAAAAATGTGATTGATACTCCTATTGAATAATATAGATCGGAAAAAGATGGATAGTTGAATAAAAAATTGTTTAAAAATCAATGATCGGAGCTAGTATACGTACAAATAAATTTGTTTAGAATCAACCATTAAACATTCAGAGCATTTTGAGCAGCTCCAAAGGGGCTGTTAAGAAGGGTTCTTATGGTTTAGTGAATTAAAATTAAATTAAAAAATGATTATTTGTATAGAACTGGTTCTTAATTGAGAAGTTTAAGAAATATTAAAAACTCCATACATGTTAGTTTTATATTGGAGGGAGGATTTACGCAAAAAAAAAGATCTTTTTTCATTTTTTATTTTCTCTCGAATTTGTTTACATATTCCTCTCCCCTGTGGCGATTCCACGAATGGAAAAATCGTTATCTCTATCTGCAAATTTGTTTCCTCTCAAATATGCACCACTTAGCTTGCAAATCATCATTTCGATTAACGATTTCTCCGATCCCTTTTAGGAATAATCTCCTCCTCTTAATCCTAATTCGACCAAGCTTGTTACGGAAGAGGAAGTTAGCTAGAGTCAGCCTGAGTGGACTGCGTGCGCTACTGTTGTAGCTCTTAGGGTTTATGCTAGTGTTGTAGCTCTTAAGGTTTATCTTATATTTCCCTCTCTTGATAGATTAATTCTTTTTCAGATGTTTAGGATTTTATTCTCAAGTTGTTCATCTAGATTTCTTGGAAATGACTGGAATTTTAGTTTTGCTTTCGGTTCTAACATTTGGTAAATAAATTAATCTTTTAATGTCTTCTATTGTATTATTCTCGATTCCGATTTGGTTCATTCCCATCGATCTGATCTTCGTTGTTTTTCTTTCGATTTTTCTAATTGATGATGATTTTCAGCTTATGCGAAGAAGTCAGGTGATGTAACAGAGTTGCAGATTGGTGTCAAGGTAAACAATAACTTCCTTTCACGTCTCTCATTGGAGCGTAGTTTGTATATGATTGTATTAATGAAACTGAATTTGATCTTAATTTAATGTGACTAGATGAAGATAATGTTAGTCATGATTGGAAGTGACTTAGTTTCTATGATCTTGTGTTTATGAAATTAAATCTCTGCAGCATAATCTTTGTTTTATTTGTTTCTTTTTTAGAGTTTAAGCCACATAAATGTGATCTTCAGGCTCACAAAGGGGATAAGATCAAAGTTCACTATGGGGTAAGTTTTATCATAGCTTGGAACGTTCTTTCTTGTTTGCCGGATAGTATTCTGACTGAGATCAAAGAAGAGTCACTGAGGAACTTCTTTCTTACCGCGACGTTTACGCATGCTTACTAAGAACCGATATTGTTTTAAACTCATCAGATAAAAAAAGGGGCATGATAGTTTTCTGAAATGTAGAAGATTCATTCCATTAGTATTTGATTAAAGTTGAGATTGATTAGCTTAGAGTCGTGACTCAGACCGTCGCTTTCACCACTTGGCTTGAAACTGATTGTACATTCCCTGCTTCATCTGCCAAACACTACAAGATAACACATCTTTTACAACTCCAAATTTCATCCCTGATGCGTTGTTAAGGGACTTTACAATGCATTAGGGACGCCACGTGGTTCGTCGTGTCTTGCACGTCGTAAGCCAAAAAACGTTGTAAAAACATTGTAAAAATTAACAACGCCATATTTTCATTGTTAAAATGTCGTAAAACAGATGTTGTAAAAACGTCGTAAAATGAAGAGGGCGTTGTAAGCTCGATGGAAAATTAAACGTTGTAAGTTACTTGCTAAATTTACAACTAACTTACAACGTATTGTTTACAACTAATTAGAGTCAAAATGTGTTGAAACGTATTAAAGTCGAAAAGATTTACAACCAACTAAAGACGAAAATGTTACAACTATTTAAAGACGAAACTGTTTACAACAACTTAAGGACAAAAATTTTACAACGATTTAGAGACTATGATTTGTTTTTTTTTAAAATTAAAATTATTAAATTAAATTTTTGTAATTAAATAAAATTATGAAATGAATAAAATAAAAATAAAATATAAAATTAAAATATTTTTACAAAATTTAATTATAAATTACAAAATATTTAACGGAGTAATTCGTCGAACATGTCCGAACTACGGTCGTCCTGATCTTCAGCCACTCGCTCGTTCAAATCGACCTCGACATTCTCCGTAGGCCTAATCCCGAGATTCCGACGTCTAAGCTCCAAAGCCGCAGTTGCATGGGGATTGCCCGCAACCAAAATATCCATCATAGATTCCATGGCTGCAAATTTCTTATCCGTCGTTTGCTTTAGCGAAGCAATTTCCACACGAGATTCCTGCAACTGACTGCGAAGTGAGTTTTCGCCTACCCAGTTAGACGTGACTCTCTGGACATCTTGGGGGGATCCTATGCCAATAATCCGTCCTTTTTTTGTCGGAGCAATCTACAAAAATATTTTGTTAGGAAATAATAATTATTTAAATAGAATATTTAATTTAATACATTCTTATAAATCACGTTGATTTCATGAGCACTCAATTGGACAGGAGTTCCGTCGGTGGATTCCTGGGAAAGTTGGGTTTGACGCTCCTGAAACGCAGCTTCAACTTGGCTGTGTAGCAGCTCACACCGTGGATCGACGAAGACGCCAGATTTCTTCTTATGGGTTGCGGTATACAATTCTGGCAGCGTTAGAATGTGTCCTGTTTTTTCCGCCTAATATAGGAAATTTAAATTAAGTAGTAGTTTATGTTAATATATATTTATAAATGAAAATTTTAATTTTAAAAAATACTTACTCTTTGTATTGCAACTCCGCCGAAAGGCATCTAGCCCGCAGTGTGCGGCATTGCGACTAGTAAGCCGTCAGGACCAATCGTCTTCCGGGAGGCGGAACACTAAGCAGCTCTCCTCATTGTTGCAGGGTCTACCCAGTAACTCTTCAGTACTTCCCAACAGGCGTTGGTCATGAATGTGGGCTTCCCGGCATCTCCCTTCACCTCCCACTCGGTTTTCCAGTCTGAGACAGTGTTACAAAGCCGCTTCATGGCTTTGCGGTAGAACTCATGTCGGACAGTCTTGTTGATAGAGACGTCCCAGTTCCAACGTTGCTAGTAGACAAATAAATTAATTAGTATTTATTAGATATTAGTTAATATGTTGAATAAAATAAGAATTTATGTTAAACAAAAAAATTTACCGCGAAAATCTTGAACCACGTTATGCGAATGTAATGTGGTGTTGATTTCTAATTTGGAGTCGCCTCCACGAAATAGCTTTTGATGCATTCCATGATGTTTCGTCCCACTTTACTATCAATACCGAACCTGAAATTTGTTTAATATATATTATTAGTTATTTAATTATAAATACTTAAATTAAATATGTAAATCTAATTAATTTAATATATAAATTAATACGTACCAATAAGTTCCAGTTGGAAGATCGATGTGTAGATGCGGCAAATTCTCGCGGTTTGGTGCCACGAGAATATCCTCAACCTGGTACTGCGCATAAGGTGCATCCGGCGGCACCAACAGGTCTGGATGGACCGCAACATTCGTCGGCGGGGGTTCTACGGCCACTTCTGGTGTCAGGGAAGTATGCGGCGGTGTATGACTTTGATGATGGGACTGTGACTGTGTCTCTGGTACAGCCGAGGAAGTAAAAGACGATGTGGTGCCGTGCAGCATGTCACTATATTGGACACGACATGTATGCTTACGGGGTGCCATAATTTGTAGTACCTACAAAAGAATGTTATGTATTAGACATTGGATCGTTTACTACTAAATAATATATAAACCTTAAATTCTAGATTACGTATCTATTACATAATTTCTAAACAACATATATATATATATATATGTTCTAAATCCTATATTTGCCAAAAAAAATTGTAGAGAGAAGGGAGAGAGGAATACCTTAGAGAGCGATTGTGGAATGGGGAATGATGGAATGATGTTGCAAAATTGCTGATATATTTATAGGGAATATGTGGAGTTGTAAAAGAGTTGGTAATTCGTGTTACGTCGTAAAAGAGTTGTAAAGTTAGGGTCGATTTACAACGTAATCGATGTAAAGAGGTTGGCAAAGGTGGATTCAATGTATCGTTACGGTGGATTCAATGGACCGTAACAGTACAATACAAAATGTCGTAAAAACATTGGGGCTAACAAAACGTCGTAAAGACGTTGTTAAGTGCCAACGTCTTTACGACGTTTTTTCACGCGATGTCGTAACGTCGTTGGGCCAAGAAAACGTCGTAAAGACGTTGGCACTTAACAACGTCTTTACAACGTTTTGTTGTTCCAACCTTTTTACGACGTTTTGTTCTAGACATATAGTTTTGATTTATGATTCATAAATCTATTAAGTGTTTGAATTATTCTGTTTGATCAATACAATAGTATAAATGATTAGGATCATTTCTCTGATTTAAATGTAAGAATCATATAAATGAATATAAATCAAATAAATCATATAAATCAAAGTAATTATTCTAGACGTCGTAAAGACGTTGGCACTTAACAACGTCTTTACGACGTTTTTTATCCCCAACTTCTTTATGAAGTTTTGTACAATTGTTTTTTTTGCTAAGTGTTTCACGATGATTTGTAAAACTTAGATTGATTTATAAAACTTAGATTGATAAAACTTAGATTGATTTATAAAACTACTAAATTCAAATGATTTATAAAACTTAGATTTACATAACGTAAATTACATTAAAATAGTATTATAGATTGTTCTTACATTATAAAGTGTGATCAATCATATTCTTCACCGTTACTACCATTTCCACTACTTGGATTATCACTTTCTGCAAACTCGTCAACATCTTCTACAGAAAGATCCTCATACTCTCGGTTTTCCGGATTGATAAGAACCACTAGCTCTGTAGCTTGCTCTGGCACTTGTATATATGAACATGATGTCTGACTCTTTGATCCTTGGATATGGAATGAAGCTAACTTGCTCTGCTTGCGATGCTAAGACGAAAGGCTCAAACTTGTTGTATCTTCTCCTCCCATTCACGTCCACAACTCCAAATTTGTTGTAACTGACACCTCTGTTGATTACGGGATCAAACCAGTCACATTTGAATAACACAGTTTTCAACCCAATTAATCCCACAAATTCCACTTCGATAATCTTTTGCAAAACCCCATAGAAATCGGTTTCACCCTTTACATATACTCCCCAATTTTCCGTTGCACGCCTTATACCGTACTCAAAGGTGTGAAATGTGTACTCTCTAGTGAAATACATGGGTGTTGTTGTTATCTTAGCAATAGAACCTTGGATCAAATCATGAAACCATGGTGGGTAGAATGGATCATCATAGTCAACCTGTATACACTGTTTAAAATTAATCACAACGTAATTAGAAATATGTTAATTTAATTTAATCACAACGTAATCACAACTAATCACAATTAATCACAATGTATACAATTCACTCTTACTTGGCCCTTCAACCATAGTGCAAAGTGCATATCTTTCCGCTCAAATACTTCTGCATCTGAAATTCCTTCAATAGTTTCTTTTACCTGACTAACAAATAAATTATACATGTATAGAAATATGTTAATTTAAAAGTAAAACACATTTCATTAAATATATACAATTCATATACATATTTATATATACTATTCAAACGGAAGCACTTCAGTACAATTCAGAAGTATATATGTGTGTGCCGCGTGGCGGTCTTCGGGACTACTCCACCAAACTTCTTTTAATTTGCCACTGAGACGTCCAATTGGGGAAATATATCAGGAACTCCCTCTACTGCATAAGTTTGGGCGACACCACCATCATCATATCTCCTAGGTGCTATTTTTCGTGTGTGAACGGTGGGTGCAAAGTAGTACGATGTGAAATGCGACGTTTCTTCTGTGAGGCTACCATCAACGATTGACCCTTTGACTTTTAACAGATTATTTGCTTTGCCCTTAAGTGTTTTCATAAAACGTTCAAATGGGTACATTCATCTAAAATGAACAGGTCCTGCTAGGAGTGCTTTGTGAGGAAGGTGCACTGTGAGATGTTCCATAACATCGAAGAACGAAGGAGGGAAAATATTCTCTAAGTTGCACAACAATAGCGGTATATTTGTTGAAAGTTGTTCCAAACCTTCTACTGTGATTGTTTGTGCACTCAAATATCTAAAAAAATCTCCAATACCTACAATATAAGAGTTATATATATATATATATATATGTTTCTATTCATTACTATAGTATGTTAAACAAATACCTGCAAGTGCTTCATGTATATTTTTTGGAAGTAACTCCGCCAAAGCAAAGGGTAGTAGTCGTTGCATGAACACATGACAATCATGACTTTTCATCCCTGTAAGCTTTTGCCCTTGCTCAACACATCTTGAGAGATTTGAAACATACCCATCAGGAAACTTCACCTCTGATGACACCCAATTGAATAACGCTGTTTTCGCCTCAGATGACAACCTAAATATCAGAACTAGAATTTTGCCGTCACTTTTGATATGCAACTCACTTCTTGAACAAATAGTTGGTAAGTCTAAACGTGAATTCCTGTTATCCTTTGTCCTACCAGCCACATTCAAAATCGTATGCATGATATTCTCAAAAAAATTCTTTTCGATGTGCATCACATCCAAATTATGTCGAATCAATAAATCTTTCTAATATGGCAGCTCCCAAAATATACTCTTCTTATGCCAGTTATGATGTCGTCCGTAATAATTCAGCATATTATTAGGAACGTGCCAATTACCTCCTCAAGGAACAGTTGCCAAAGCCCCGTAATAATCCATATTTGCTTCGATTTCCTCTCCTGATAGATACAATGGTGGGGGATCCTTTACCTTAACTTTACTCCTGAATAGAGTCGTGTTCCGTTGGTACGGATGGTTAATTGGAAGAAATCGACGATGGCAATCAAACAAAGACGTCTTCTTACCATGCTTCAGTTGGAATGCATCTGTTCTCCCAAGGCAGACTGGGCAAGCCAATCTCCCATGTGTTGTCCAACTAGATAACATTCCGTAGGCAGGGAAGTCACTTATCGTCCACATAAGCACCGCCTTCATCGTAAATTTGTTTTGGACAGAACAATCATATGCTCGAAACCCGTGTGTCTATAACCGTTTCAACTCATGAATCAAAGGTTGCAAAAACACGTCAAGAGACCGCGTCGGGTGATTAACCAGGAACAAGTATACTTAGGAATAAAAATTATTTTTCCATGCACATTCCCGATGGAAGGTTAAAAGGCGTGAGGATTACTAGCCACAAAGAATATTGTCTACCAGACATTCTAAACGGGCTAAAACCATCGGTGCATAGAGCAAGATAGACATTCCTAATATTCGTAGCAAAATCTTTGTGTACCGTATTAAAATGTTTTCACGCCTTTGCATCTGAAGGATGATTAATCTCTCCTTTCGTTTGTGAATGCTCTGCATGCCATCTCATCACAGCTGCTGTTCTCTCCGACTGATATAACCTCTTTTATCTATCAGTTATTGGCAAATACCACATCCGTTGATACAGAACCTTCTTACGCCCACTCACTTGTGCCTTATATCTTGGCATCTTATAGAACCAACATTCTTGTAACGCATCATCATCTTTCCAATAGATCATACATTTATCTATACAAACATCAATGGTTTCGCACGGCAACCCAAGACTATAGACCAATTTCTGCGTCTCATAATATGATTCATCACACACATTGTTCTCTGGCAAATACTCTTTGAGCAAGTCAGTCCACATATTCATGCATGACTGATATGAATTACATTCTGTTTTAATATTCATCATCCTAGCTGCCAATGATAATTTAGACAGACCTTCTCTACATCCCTCGTAGAGAGGCTGGTTTGCAGCATCTAGCATGTCATAAAACCTTTTTGCATTTAAATTGGGTGCCTCAACAACTATAGGTTAATCAGTATTAGTTTCCTGAAATGCATCTGTGATCATTTCATGCATCCTATCATGCTCTACAACCCCATGAATCTCATTTTGATAACCAACATCATGCAAATTACTTGATTCACCTATATTAGCATCAACATTCTTAAAATTACTACTAGTTGCTTCATCATTCCAAGGACCGCTATCACCTTCCCCATGGTGAATTCCCCATGGTGAAACCAAATGTAATAATGTGGTGTAAACCCTCTATTTAATAGATGATTCCAAACAGTTTCTACTCGGGCGAATTTCGTATTTTTGCATTTCCGACAAGGACATAACATCTTACCCGATCCAACCGTGATTTCGGTTTGACTAGCCTGGTGCATGAATATTTCTGCCCCGTTCATAAACTCCTTTGTCATGATTCCGGCAACATCTCTATGCATATACATCCACTTCCGTTGCTCGAATATATCTCCACCAAAAGACATTTTTTGGATTTTTCCCCAAAACCGTTTTTTTTCTCCTCTACCACATTTTTTTTTGTTTTTTGATGTTGTGATTAATGAAGAGAGCCATCCTCCTTATATAGGCAAAAAATTAACGATGATTTTACAACTTCTCGCAAATTACGAGTAAATTACAACACATGTACCTAACCATAAATATCTAATTTCAAATTACGTCCTTAAATAGTTGTAAACTACTTAGTCGTAAAATAGTTGTAAACTAGAGACGTTTTAACAACAAAATTTTAAATTTAACAACGCCTTTACAACATAAATTAAAGTTTTATTTAAACTTTTTACGTAACAAGAAAAACGTGTTTACCTACTTTGACATTCGATTTTAATTCGATGTAAAATATAGAGATCATAAAAGAGTTGCAATTTAGGGACTAATTAACAACGATTTGTTTTAGAAATGGGAAAAAGTTGTGAATGAGTCGTAAAATACCAACTTGTTTACAACAAAAAATTTTGTTGTCTATTTACAACTCCTTTACGACAAAATCTCAAAACGTCATAAGGGAATTGCAAATACCTCCCAATTTTACAACGTCCCAAAAATGTTATAAAATTTGGTCCCTAAACTAATGTTCTCTTGTAGTGAAAGTAAAGGTAAGTTCAAGAAGTGTTGATATTTACAAAACAAAAGTTTGATCATTTGTTGATTCTGATCACAAACTTGTTCTTCTAATGCACATAGCCTATAGAGAGGTTTGATGCAATATATCCCACGCAGAAAGAAGTGGCTCTTGTTGGGGCTCGTGGAAGCAAGACAATGAAACAATGAAACAAGTAACCCAACAAATATTCACATTTGCAGGTGTTATTAGCATACAAAACCTTAATCTCTGAGTTTCTATTTTGTATTTTTTAGATTTAAAGAATACAAACTAATTATGCTTTTATAAAATTTATGTTTATAAATTTAAAAATTATATTTTAAAAAATTAAGAACCCTAAGTGAAATCCCAAATCAATTGAAACTTATTATAGAGTTTTTAACTCATTATTTATATTAAACAAATATTAAGAACTCCACTTGGGGTTCTAGTTGTTGGAGATGGTTTAAGACCAATTTTTTTTTTGTTGAGAGGTTTAAGACCATTTAAAAACCTATTTCAATAGTTGATTGTCAAATATCCGTTTTAACGGATAATTTTAATAAGAAATTATGATTAATAGCAAAATAAATAACATATAGTTCAATTGCTCATTAAATGCTACCAAACAAACATTATATAAGCAAGTCATGATTTATATGCTTTGCCAAATAATTCATTCATGAATGACATTAATTTAGCCTCTTGATTTTATGTATTACAAAAAAGTATTGCCGGAAAAAATGAATTATTATGTACTACGAGAGGGACCGAATTAATGTCAATGTCAACTAAATGTTGCGTCAAGATATGTAGTTATCGGAAAATAAGAAATCTGTTTTTTTTTTCAATAAATAGATATGTTGAATTGGTTGTCCAATGCAAAGGACCAATGAATTTGGTGCACATATACAAATAGTACATTTTAGAATGATATAATAAATGTAGATTAAACAATTTAAAATTGTAACTATAGATTTTTACATTTATAATTCTTGGAAGTATGGAAATGAGTTAGAATATCCGTGCAAAGTGGGTTCTCCAAAGTAAGTTCTCTTAAAGTTTACCTAAACATCAATCGGTCTTTATGTTACATTTAACTTTATTCTCTTCGTATTGTGAAGCCCTTAGAAGATCAGGGAAAATAATGAGGTCCATGAATGACTTGTAGTATTGGTCCATAAGTTATAAGTGCTAGCTAGCTACCATCACGATGAATTTATGTCCATATATTATTGTAGCCGTTTTTCACTTTAGCTAATAATGTTTCTTTTTCTTTTTCCTCTTTTTTTGCCGTCAAAGAGAGATTTTTATTAGATTGGTCTAATACATTATAAGCAGAGCAACACTTCTCTCTGATCAATCAGATACGTAAAGACCTTCCATAAACTAGTCTTATCTTGTTTTAGTTTAGTGCACAAATCTCTCCACCCTTATTCGAAAATGTGATCATTCTAAACTAGACTAAGAACTTATAAAAGCTATTATGGAGATGTTAAATTTTATTTAATATATATATATATATATATATTAAATAGTAGATATTAACATCTAGAAGTGAATGAATGTTCACTTTTGTAGTATTTTCTAATGGAGTTTGATTCAAATCAATAGTCTAATTAGCAAATTTGAGGTTTGAAGATTTGGATCAAAATGTTCTAACAAAATAAACATAAACAATTGTGCAATTATTTTTTGGGTTCAAAATTGGGCTTGAATATGTCAAAGCCTTACTATAATATAGACCCACGCACTTATCTTAATAGAGTAAGAAATGTGGTTTTGCCTAGAACCACACCCGACAGAATTTTAGTAAAACTTAGTATTTCTTATAAAAAGGTACGCAAAGATGTACATGTATTCTATATGAACATCTATAATATCAAAGTAAATATAAATATAAATATATATACATTTTTTATCTTTTAAATTAAAAAAAAAAATCAAATTTAAAACCAAACAAAAACCGACTTGAATAAAGATGAAAGAATTGGAGTGTGTAACTTTGGACATATGTGAGAAGTGAGATATGTAGTAGTAGTAACGTACGATCCAAGCTAGCATAATGTAAAAGAACAACACTTACATAATTCAACAATTTTAAAACTTGATGATATATTTTGTATGTGATACTAAATCTAATTATAACTCTTTCATACAAGGAAATTAGGAAACACGTAATTAATGAGTAACAAAAAAGTATTATTAATGAAAATATGTTTGATTATTCTTCTAGACATTATTTTTAATTCTAAGAATGTTTGTTAATCCAAATAAAAAAATCTAAAAGTTTTTAATTAAGTGATTGAGTGTTATCTATATTGTTTTTAATCTAATTTTGATTACAGAAAATTTTACGTAATATTTAAAAATTTAGTGGGAATGTATGATTATTGATTGGACTTTATCATTGTAATTGTTAAAGAGAAAATATTTTTTCAAGAACCGAAGAGTTAGAGCAACATTACCGGAGAGTTCTTATTAGAGTTTCTTAAGTATTATTAAATAATAATATATGAGAAAAAATGAGTTAAAAATATATTTTAATAATAAAATAAACTAAGAAACCCATTAAACAGTTTTTTAAATAAGAAACTTTCATAGGATTTCTTAAGAATTTCTTAAATTTTTAATAATAAAATAAGTTAAGAAACTCTTAAGAAACCCTTGATAATGGTGGCCTTAGCTTTTTTATCTCTAGATTCACTTAAAATGCAAAATATTTGAAATGATTTTGATTTTAAGCAAAATATAAAATTTATGACATTTAAAAATTCTTTTTACAGGATATTAATTTCAATACGCCCTCTAATAACATTTGCGCTCATTATAACTTTTTAAGATTAATTATTTTGAAACCATAGAAAGTAAACCAAAGTGAAAACTGTAGTAAGTTTAACAAGATGGGTAAACAGGTAAAATGAAAAAATATTATGAGGATTAAAATATTCTTTTTCTTGTTGAATATTTTCATTTGGATCAAAGTTCTAAATGGAAAATAATGTCAAAGCCGACAATGGATAAAAAAGAAAATTGGATGATAAAAAAAGAAGAAGCTATTTTCTAGTATATCAAGTAATCCTCAAAAGCGATTTATTTGATCTCAATCTTCAGTTATAATCTCCGATATGCTTTCTAAGTGCGGCCTCCAAACGCCACCGCGTCCTCTCCTCCGATCTTTTTGCGTCGCCACTTTCTCCGCCAATATCTCCGTCAAGTACCGATCATTCACCGATAAATCCTTTTTATCTTTAACGTTACCATTTTCGCCGTCACGATCTTGTGAACGCTTCTTAACAGCGTTTGCGTTACGACGGATTTTTCTTGCATCGTTTTTATCAGATATAGTTGTAGGCATAAGGAAATAAATCTTGCCTCGTTGAAGCTCAGCTTCTGGAGGCACAATAACGATCTTCGTGGCTGCAATGACGTCACGCTCTTCATGATCCGACGGTGGAGAAGATGGTTTCTTGAGTACATGCTTCGGGTAAGCTTTCATGATTTCGTTGGCTGTGATCGTACCACTGATCTCTTCCACGTGTCCATTAGAATGAACGATCCTGATCACATCTAGAGCTCCACATGGTAAAATGCAAGCTATACAACACCTGATCGTCTCCTTCATTGATTAATTTTTCTAAAAACTCAATCAATCGAGAGAGAAGAAGCTTGGAGAGCTTAGGAGAAGAAGGTTTGTAGAAGAACTTGATTCAAAATTGAATTTCTATACTTTTTATGGAGGATATATATTACACCATGTGTGTTTTATTATTTATTTATAGTCATATCTTTTGGTGCGTTTGTTTCTATTTTAATTTTTTTGACAATCGTCTTTTTGTGTGAATTTTAAACTTTTTTAATATTTTGAATAATACATATTTGTGTGTGAGTGTGTATTATATATAGTATTTATTTTTTCTGTTAGTTGCTCTTTTTCTGCCGGCTGGATATAGGAATATATGTTCAGATTTTTTATTTTTTATTTTGGTATTGCTCGAATTTTAAATATTCCATTAGCTTACTTTTTACCATAAAGCTTATAGAAGATTAATTTATTTTCATAGAATAGGTGCCTTGATTCATTTATTTATACAAACAGAAATTGTGCTAATTGATTGTGTCCTTTAAAGTTGAAGACTATATAATAAAAAAAAATAAAAAATAAAAGAGAGGTATATATTCCGAAATCCTTTGAACATAAAGCAATAAGATATAGAATCATTTGAAGAAAAGCTTTATATAAAGAAACAAATGGAGTAAGGAGAAAAAAGAGGTCAAGATAGAAAATTAATAAATACAATTATTAAGAATGAATAAATAAAAAAAAGAGGAGTTGGAATGAATAATTGCACCCAACGATGTACTTTACCTTTTGGATCCATCGTCTATTAGCATTTGAGGGGACCTCTTCTTTCTTCACTATTTCTATTTCTTTATTTTTTTTCATCAATTAATTTATTTGATTAAATTTTATAATTGGTGGGTGTTGTTGATAGAGCGTAGGCTGTGTGCTTACGGGTAGACACATGTTGTATCATCATTGGGTCTCCATTATATCTCACCACACATTACACATCACTTTCCACAATTCACTATCTTCACCCTAAATCTTTTTTCTAGAGACATTAATCATATTGTCGAAACATTTCTAGCTTCTACCCCAAATAGAATCTGAATTTTCACCTACTAGTCCTAGATATTAACATTCATCTT